>JAUKNK010000026.1:462500-700000 GCA_030765055.1 Mantis religiosa | reverse complement strand
ATTTACGTTTCGGTTCTGAGTGGTGCCTAAGGACTACAGTATATATGACAACCAATAATGATATCCATTGCAATGCTTACGTCACGGTGCATTGTTATAGTAGTGCTTCATTTATTTGTGTTAGGAAAACTATTTGAGCTAAAAATATGTGGGTTTTGCGGTTATGTTAGATACATCACTCTAGCTTCCTTGTTGATCAGTTTTTGGAAAATCGAATTTTTGTTTTAGCGCAAATAGTATTTATTAGAGATTGATTAGTTTGGCGCTCGTAACACACCATTTAAGGGGAATACCATGCGACAACACCGCAGTACTCCGATTGGTTACTCGTCTAATAGCGCTCCAGGACAAACATCATCCCTTTTGAAACAAATAATAGATGCATTTCCTAACGACACTTGGTAATGTCTTACTCAGTACTACTTAATGAAAAGCAATGACACAAGGACAAGTTCGGAAGTTGAAGCATATCATAAACACAGGAGTCAGGTATTTATGCTCGAAGCGATAAGTCGAGAACTATTTGTCATAGAAAAATGGCCTTGGTACAGGATGCCTCAAAAATTCTTGCCGCATATATCAAAGCATACTAAAATGTGGAATTTCCAGTAGCGGTTTTCGGTGCATGGAAAAAGAGAAATCTCTGTTGCTCACGCTTGTGCTGTGCGCTCCTAGCTAGGCAACGGTGCATACCTATAATAGGACGGTCGCTCTAGGCGGACCCTCCCTAAATCTGCCTCATATGCCTTATAGGAAGTGGAAGAGTGGTAAATCGACTTTCACGCTGCCTAATATCGTTAAGTTACACTTGGACACTGTACGTCAGAAAAGCGTACTGTGCATTCAGAAGAACAAATGTATTTCATAACAGTAAATTAGGCATCAGATAGATTCTAATACTGGAAATAAATGTGACAGACGTAGCAATAGCATGCAAGCAAATACTAATGGCATTTCTATACTTCACCTATTTCCTCTATGTGTACAATGCCATTGGAAGGCACAACAATTTACAAATGCCGCACATTAACTGTTATGTATGTTTTTAGCTTGGTCGACAGATGGAAATCCCACATTTCATATGCTTCGATGGAGAAAACCATTACCCGCAAAGGTATTTTGAGGCAAACTTTGACAACATATCAGCACTTAATTCCCAAAGAAGAGGATACCTATGTCTAGAAGCAATTTTATATACCCACCTAAATTTCTAAATGCTCTTTGCACATAGATTTGGAAATTGTGTTATTTTATAACGTTAATAATAGGGATAGGAAGTAGAGGAAAAATAATTTTCTTCCCTAGTTTCTAAAGATGAGGCCCAACATAATATATGTTAGTTATGGGTCACTATAGGCCAGAAACATTGAGGATTTTATTTCTCCTTTTTAGCTATGTTTTATTTAAAGTTCCTTTCTTTAGAACTTCTACTTGTCCTTTTTGCCTTTTCAACTATTTTTATAAAAGGTCCTTTTTATAGAATTTTTGCTTCTTATAAGGGTTTCTTTTTGCGACTTTAACTTCTTTTTGCTATCTTTTTCCTGTTCAACAAAGTCTAGCGTAAATTCTAATTTCTTCTAACTAATATGCACTCCTTAGACTGGCTAAGGCTAAGGCGGGTGAGTGGACCAGCAGAGAACCTAGTGAACCCTCTCTAAATATCCAATTATTTTTGTCCATAAGATATCACTGGTTTCAAGTATGCCCCAATAACGCACGTTGATGTTGAGAGAAGCTATTCAATGTTTTTACAACTTGCTGTCAGAAAACAGAGAATTCTTTACACCTAAGAATATAGAGATGACTGTTGTGGTATACTGCAACGCCAACTGAGATAAGCTTTCTGTAACCCGAGGGTGGTTTAACTAAATTGATTTAATTATAGTTTCTTACCTCAGAATATACATTGCTGGTTGCTGAATCAGAATAAGCACTTCTTTCATGTAGTTATCCTCGCTCTATGTGATGTACATCTCTTGAATGTTGTACTTTCAAACTTATTCATTAAATACCTAATGGAACATTAATTTATTAATTTAATGGTATCACTTCTTTTCGTTCTCGTTTTTCCAATCTTTAGGCCCTCTTTGGGTTACTTTGGGTCGTTTTAAAGTCCTCTTTAGACAGTTTATAGGTTCTGAACCTTTTAACCCTAGTTATTTAAATCACGATTCCAATGGTGCTGTTTTTGGTTCCATTGCCAAGAGGCTGGCAAAAAAGCAACCCAAGATGGAGTTTAAGACAACCACTCACCCTAAATTATTGTTTGCCTAAGACATTTTGCATAAATTTTATTTTCTCAAAATTGGCGCTAATGTTTTTAAATAAAATAATTACCATACATATTACATATTTGTATATGAAATAAAATGTATATCTTGAGTTTTCTGAGAAAGAGCTTCTGAAGTCCTCTTTGTTATGAATTAGTTTTTATAATCGGTAAACCATAAGAGCTAGACAAAATATTACTACAGGAGAAATTAGATCTCGTTATCGCTTGCTAGTTAGGTAAAATAAATTGTATTGTGCCGTTAACCATTGCTGAGATATTCTTTGTTATTGGTTTGCGTAATTAAATTTCTCCAACTTCAAATTGCTATGAATTGTTTTCTGCCATGTTGTTTAATTTATTTATTGCTTAAGGATAGCCAACAGAGTGTCTTACTTTTATTAAATTCATACACACATTTTCTCCCTTACTTACCTATGTTTTTATATTCTGAGAGTGGGCAATGATGCTCTTTAGAGAAACATTCTCACCCTCTAACCGGTAATTGAATCTGAATTTGGACGCTACCATGCTAATAGACCATAGAGGCAGTCTTCCCCTTTGTTGATCAAAGAGAACAGAACATAGTGGCCGAAAATTTCATAACGCTTTAGTTTACTGTGTTCTTGTTGTAATAATAATTGCCCATGGTGTGACATCCCACAGAGGGCCAAGGCCTGCCAGCCCAACTGCCGGCCTCACGCGCACATACGCAAGGCAGAGGTGGGTGATCATCCTACCGATACGGGGAGGAGATGTGGTCAGCATCTCGGCATCCCCAGCCGGAACGTTTGCTTTCTTAACCAGGGCCGCTTACCTAGCGTAGCTCCTCAATTTGGTCTGACTGGGCATCGGTGCTATACCCGGCACTTAGATCCGCACCTCCAAGGATGGGATCGAACCCGGGTCGCATTCCGTCGCAGGGAACCAAAGCAAGGCGTAGGATGTATTCTTTTTGTACCGACAATCAATTTGGAAAATGTATAGGGAGTTTATCTCCATTAACAAAAGTAGATAGAAGAATAAGCTTTTCTAGAAATAGTTTATAGATGAAGTAATAGAAATAGTAATGTGAATACAACAAATGAGGTTTTTGTAAGTGTTGCGTTTCTCACGATATCATTCAGTCGTTTAATTTAATTTAAAACCATCTAGGATAGCGAAATGTGCTTTTATGTTCTATTTTGCACATATTACATTTCTTGGTTAGTTCGTATTCGTTTCTCGTCATTAAAAGCCCAACTAAAAATACCATTTTTTTACTTATGATAATCCGTCACATACGTTAGTATCAAGTATTCATTCAAAATTGACATCTAACTTTTTCTGATTACAGTTTACTATGAATGATACATTTTTAATTTTTGAACTACCTGATTAAATCGATTCCATGCTCGAACGAATCTTAATAGTAATGGTATCGTAAGCTTCCGCTATTGAGGAGTATTGCTATTTATGTAGTTACATGTACTTTCTCCAGGTGGAACTACTAGCATGTCGTCCGCTCCAGATCATGACACTCAATCAAGGCCACTGTGAGCTCATTCAAGTCCTCTAAGCAGCAGATAGCTGTAAACATGGGCTGTAAATAAACCAAAAGAGTGTGAAGTAGGCATTCGTGAATGAATCCGACAGAAAAGGAAGACGTTTTCGATATAGCTCCCTAAAAGGTGCAATAATAGTACCTAATAATAAATGCGACAGAAAACTATATTTTAAAGGGAATCGCAACACATGCTAACTGTTTAGACTATTAGATACACGTGTCCCCGTTCAAACGTGATTGCTAACGTTTGAATGACAAGCACAAAGTACAGTGCTGTGTGAGGTGTGAAGTAGTTTGTTTACTGCGTGATTGTACAAAGTTATAATTTGGAATGTGTTGGTGGAATTGGAAAAGAGTACCTCCACACTTACCTTATGCCAAAGGTTGTTTTAACTACTACCTTTTATTAGATTATAAAGTACTATTATTGGTATAACATGTAATTTATATGTTTCAAGTATTGAAGATAAGAGTGGCAGATAGCTGTGTAGCGTAAATTGTACACTGAATGGTATTTAACCAACCATAATGGGAATTGATCGCGTCATAGAACAAACTTTTCAGAACGCCTTTATTATAACATGTAACTCAACATCCATTTATTTAAGATAACACGTCACGAAGTATATACGATTATAAGTTGTGTCATCCAAAACAAAATACTATAACCAATAAGTATTAAAATTTAAGCACCACCGTAATATCACTACTTTTTTTTCCCCCCACTCCTGATACGTAAGACGACCTTATGCATTTCCATAAAGCATTTGGGCTCAATTTTCCAACGTGTAACGTGAAAGTTGCGAAATCTACAATTTCTTTTTCCTGTGACGTGTTTCAAATATTTTCTACCTTAAGCTAGGATTCATTGTAGATAATACAATTTCTGGATTTCCATCCGTAAAGGAAAGGATATCAAAGTATCTTGCATTTTATCTTTTCCATTTCTTATTCAACATTTGTAAAAATATCATATAATGTTGTCAAATACCAGTAGTAAACTATTTTAATTTTATACAGTTCTGTTATCTGATGCCCTAGAAAATAAAGAATGGTTGATATGTGTGAACATTTCATTCACATGTTATTCCTAAACAGAATGACTGGTGGTGATATTCTATATATTGCATGGTGAGGTAAATGGAGAAGCACATATTACATCTTATTCTTGTGTTTACAACTGGCGAATGCTCTTTGCAGAAATTTGTGCATTAAAAAATGAATGAAAAAGTAGTTGAACAAATCTTCTGGGAGATATAAGAAAAAATGTTCATTATCACCTTAGCAGGTGGACGCTGATGTTTGGGAAAATCACTAAAATACTTTATATTTATCATGCCTGAGTAATACATTTTCGTCAGAGTAAATGTTAATGCATTAAATAATGAGGGGAAATGGCTGAAAGCAAAGAGATAGAAAAGGGTGAAAAATGGGTAGGCAAGTTTGTAAACAGTTACACATGTGGTGATTTTAAAAGCTGAACGTTTTGAATTTGAATATAACTTTCTTTAAACACCATATTAAGAAACTTGTAGGTTTTAAGCCAGTATTCCTTTCTTATATTAAAAGATATATTTAGTCATACTTTATTAAAACTGAGGACTTCATGTCATAAAACGTTCCTGTTTTTAATAGTGATGAGAGTGAAGTTTTAATAAAGTATGACTCCATAAGTCTTTTAATATAAAATAGCTTCACTTTTAACAATGTTTTTATTCATAACTCTCAATTCTGTTCATATTTTTAAATTGCCTTGCTTTACTGGGGGTATTCATAACAAAAGCTTAACAAAACTGTGAAGTATAGTTGTAGGGGAAAAGTTAATTTGGGTTCAAGATGTAAGTAAACTACCAAATTTTAGAGAAGTACTTGCACAGTAAGAGCCAACGTACAGACATGCAGACCTAGTCTTAACATTTCATTTTTGTTTTCTAGTGGAAATCGTACATGAATAAAGCAGTTTTCATTAGTTAGATGCAGCACTATACAGTAAATTTCTTGTACATCCCACTTAGAAACCACTGTGTCATTTAAAATACAAAATTAATATTGACATTAAAGGACACAGCTTTACCATTGCTTATAATTATTAGGTGCTATTTACTATTTGGATGAGGCTTTCCTCAGTCTCTTTGTTTCTGCAACTTTCTGAATTTTCTGGGTTAAGATGCATACAACATCACAATGGGTTTAAGTTAGAAGACGAAGAGGAAGTGGGAGTTACTGAACATCATTGAATATGAGATGAATTCAGTGATATTTTATTAGAACTTAAAACTTGACTCATGTGTATATGACTCAGTAATTCTTTTAATATGAAATTAGCTTCATTTTTAACAATGCTTTTAATCATAGCTGTTTCAGCCACTGAATTTATTGCAAATGTGCTGTAAATTGATAATAATGCTTTTAGTACCTATATGACCAAACAAATTTGGGCATAATAAACATGAATCATATATGCAGAAATCTTCCTGAATTAAATGTGTTACAAATACCCAGTTCTTGATGGCAAAAGTAGATGTTACTTCTCTAAAAGGCTGTCACCCACTCACCCTTTTAATGGGTTCTTCTTATGTAGAAAAATTATGTGTTGACCAAAACAGGCATATTGGCGGTGGTCAAATGAGAAGAACGTAGGCTACTGACTTACTGTGTTTTAGCTATGCTTCACAATGTTGGTGTTTGGTTGCAATTGACTCACTCCTCTACTCACATTGGTTATGTTTTGAGGCTGAGGGCTCTCAAGTTGTGAATAAAGTTTGTTACTGTCACGTTGGCTTCTTTGACAGTAGAGCATACTATAGTTTTATCTTCAATGATAATTGCAAACTGAGGCTTAGAGAGACCAGCTGAGGAGCCAACAAAATGTGATTTAAGTATAATAGTCTATTGGATTAAAATATATGCACTTGCCATGTACAACAAATTTTGGTTATTTAATAATTCAGTATTACATTTTCAAAAGAATGAAAGGAAATATATATCTCTTTATTTTAGCAGGATCAGTTTGAATGTGCATCAGCCATACAATACTGACAAAGAATGTGTGATACTATGTGTGATTGGAGGAATTTAGTAACAGTGACGTCAAAATTAATTGAAGAAACTATTTGTAGTCAGTGTTGTAACACTTGTCACATACATTTTTATATTGTATACCTCAAGAATATAAAAATGGAAGTGACAAAGTGTCAAAAAACTGTCTACAAATAATTTTTCAATTTATGTGTGATATGTTGCACACAATGTAATAATTATGAAGTTTGTTTAATTGCCCATTCAGTGCCAGGATCTTACCTATTACATCGGTATACTGCAACTTTATCATGTAAAAGTATTTTGCATAGCACACAAATCAGCTCGCAAGAGTGAAGTACATTTAACTGTAGTCGTCTTGCATCAGAATGCAAAGTGCCAAAGCTCAACTAAAGGGTGAAATTCCTAAACATAGAATATAGCAAATATCCTTTAAATTTTATAAGATTATGGTTAAAGTATGGTAAGAATGACCTCTATGTGTGATTGGAGGAATTTAGTAACAGTGACGTCAAAATTAATTGAAAAAGCTATTTGTAGTCAGTTTTTTGACACTTCATCTCTTACATTCTTATATTTTTGAGGGGCTAGTTTCGGAAGCCATCACCTCCATCTTCGACCTCTTTCCAACTGTCTGTCGTCTGGTCTCTTCTCTGGTGGTGGAACTATGAACTTGTTTGTCAAATTAATCTACTGGTGGATTTCAAAGTTCATTACTTGGTCCTTATTTTTCCATATAAATATGTTCTCCCATGTCAGTTTATTTTGGTTTATCACTCCTTTTAGTAATTTTATATTTAAATCATTGCCATGGTTTTCGTTCCAGAAATGAAATGCCATTGCTGACATATCTCCTTGTTTCATTTTGATGTTTCAAAGGTGCTCTGTGACTCTGGTTTTTAGGTTTCTTTTAGTTTGACCTATGTAGCATTTTTCACAATTCTTACAACTTATTTGGTATTTTCCGGATGTGTTAGTTGATGGGATTTCATATTTTGTTTTTAAATTTAGTCTCTTAGTAGGTGCCAAGATGATATTTTGTTCCTTAAAGATGTTTTTGGTCCTGCGTTGTGGCATAGTGGACTAAGGCAGTTCCCTGCCACAGAGTGCAGGCCAAGATTTAATCCACCCCTGGGGTGCAGACTTTAAGTCCAAGGTATAGGACTGGTGCCCACTCAGCATCTTAAGGAAATTGAGGAGCTTATGATAGGTAAGTGGCCCTGATCAAGATAGCCAACTTTCTGGCTGGGGACATGCTGAATTTCTGAAACACCTAGGATCAAAGGGAAGAAAGGTACTACTGAAATTATTTAATATATCATGGACCTCTACTGTACCTACAGAGTGGAAAAAAGCAATAATTATTCCTATTCTAAAAAAAGACAAAGCACCCGACAAAATAAATAATTACAGACCAATTTCCTTAACAAGTATCATTGCAAAAATGGCAGAACGTATGATTTCAGCAAGGCTAAATTGGTTCTTAGAAAGTAATAACATATTAACAACTGCTCAAGCAGGATTTAGACAACACTTACCTACTAAAGAAAATACAATTCAACTATCCCAAGATGTCAAAGAATCTTTCAACAAAAATCAAGATACACTGTCAGTTTTCATTGATTTTGAAAAAGCATACGATTCAGTATGGAGGCATAAACTTCTTGAGAAACTTAGCCATTCAAGATAACATGTTAAATTGGATCACTCAGTTTCTCTCTCAACATTTCTGTTCTACAAAATACAATGACAGTACATCCAAATTCCGACAAATAAAAATGGGCCTACCACTAGGTGCAGTACTGAGTACAACCTTATTCAACATCTACATCAATGATCTTCCTGAGGCTGTATCAAACAGAAATAAAGACAGCACTTTTTGCAGATGACATGATAATGTGGACATCTTTCCCACAAATAGAGAAATCCAAAACTTCAATGGAAAAGGCTCTGATACTATTGGAAAAGTGGACTGACAACAATTTGATGAAAATAAATACTGACAAAACAACATTCCAAATATTTAGCTTAAAAAAGAAAATTCCTAAACTAAATCTGCAGTTCAAGAAAACAAACCTGAATCAAACATATGAAACAAAATATTTAGGAACAACTTTTTATTCAAAATTATCTTGGAGATATATTGAAGCAGTAGTTAACAAATCAACAAACAAATTTTCAATTTTGAAAAGATTAGCTGAAGTCAAGTGGGGCAGTAATCAGGAGACACTGAACACCACAATACAAAACATTCATCAAGCCAATACTTCTTTATAATGCAGAGGTAATAATTACAGCAAACAGTTCTAACATAAATGACATAGAAGTATGCCAAAATCAGGCCCTGCGACTAATAACCGGTGCAGCAAAATCAACTCCAATCACGGCAATGCAAGCCTTAACTTGGAACTATCCAATACATCTAACTTTAGAGGAGCAGGCACTAATACACTATGAAAAACAACTAAATGGGCTAAAAACAACAAAATGGGAGAAAAGATTACTACAACCAATCAAGATGAAAACACAAACAAGTTTCCTACACAAAGTTATGGAACTAAAAACAGATCTGAATCTTCCTAATTCTAAAGAAAACATTTTAATCAAAGAAACCCCACTGACTTTTGAAACAATTAATATTCAATTAGATTTAGATCAAATAGTTATAAAATCTGAAACTTCCAAACCTGTACTAAAAGCACTAGCATTAGAAACTGTGAACAATAGATACCCACCTGAAGAATGGTTACATATCTACACAGATGGATCTAACTTGGACAACAACTCAGGAGCAGGAATTAAGTGTGTACTGTTCTCAACTCTATCAACCAGCAGGATACCACACAACAAATTTTGATGCAGAAGTAACGGCTATTCGTAATTCACTCCAACACCTTCTATACAGAATAGATAAATTCAAAAATGCTGTCATACTTTCTGATTCTAAAGCAGCATTATGTGCACTAGGTTAATATAAAATGAGGTCAATCCAAATTAAAGAATGTCACAAAATGATCCAACAACTTCAAAAACTACAGAAAAGAATAATATTACAATGGATACCTGCAACGAATCAGCTGATTTTCTTGCGAAAAAAGGTGCAAATTTAGTTCAGAACAAAAGTAAAAACTTACCCTTTACATCCATAAAAAGATTAATCAAAAGCAAATATAAAAACAAACAAAACCAATCAATATCTAACAAAGCCAAAGATAAAAAATGGAACATTTTAATTAAAAATCCAGAAATTATTCCAGAAATCCCACGTAAAGCTGCAGTAGCAAATTTTAGACTACTTATGGAACATGATGATTTGGCCAAATACTTACACAGAATAGGAATTTATACAAGTCCAAATTGTCCTCTGTGCAACAAAGAAGAGGAAATGACTGAAGAATATATTTTAACCTGTGAAGTCCTACCTGCCAGACCCACTACACAGAAATATTGTAGAGCAAGAGAGCTAATGGCTTCATTGCCAAAGCCTAGCATTTGAAAACCACAACAACAACTTTCTGGCTGGGGGTGCCGAGTTCCTGACCATATCTCCTCCCAGTATCAGTTGGATGTCCCGTAGGGGAGGGGATCCGTCCCCTTCAGCTGCCAAAGTGCGGGCGCTGCGGACCCTTAGCACTCGTGGTACCTCTGACGTTACTAGAGGAACCTCGGGCCGAACAGCCGAGCCCCTCCCGAATGGGAGTTGTTCGGAATGGGTTGGTCTTGAGGGGGCAGTGGTTCCCGTTAGCCCACGGGTAAATGGGTACTTCCGGCCAGGCCGCCAGGGCCGCCCGGAAGGGGCAGAGGGTTGCCTTAATAGTCCCGGGTGCTAGCCTGCAGAGCTAGAAGTGGGTGTGCTAGATCACCTGCGGCCCCACCGAGGTTATCGGTAGTCTTCCCTGCGGGGTTGACGCGCGTAAGTGGCGTATCCACTTCCATCCCGTCTTGACGTTGAGTTCAGATGGGGGGGCTTTTTAAGAAATCAGATATTGCCCTATGGAAAGAGCCCCGGAGTATCCATCGCTCCCGGGTAGAAGGAGGCCCGGGTCCTTGGTCCTACGGGTCCAGGACTAATGGGAGTAGAACCTCTGCGCTTAAACTATCAGTTGGATGATCACCCACCTCTACCTTGCATATGTGGGTGTGAGGCCGGCAGTCAGATTGGCAGGCCTTGGCCCTCCATGGGCTGTCACACTATAGGTTATTATGATTATTATTACTTATTTTTTGGAGGGTGTTCAAATGGGCATGCCCCATCGCAGTAGCGGTACAACATGTTGTTAGGTGCTATCAGTTTGTTTTAGTATACATGTATGCACTCATTTATTAATGTGTTTATCTTCCTGTTCTCACTTTAATATTTCATTTGAATTCATTATAGTTAATGCTTTGAATAAATGTCTTGAAAGCTGTAATGTTGTTTGTCACTGGCCATTTGTAGCTATTGGATTCAATGGTTCCCTTTGTTGTTTTAGTTTGCAGCATTGATATATCAGATGTTCCACTGTTTGTAGGCAGATGCAGGTCGGGTCCTGTATTATTCCAAGTCTGTGGGTAATCATTGCTGTCAGAGCGAAAGCTATGTTAATTTCTGTTTTCATTCTTTTTTTGATGGAATGAACTCCTTACAGATTTCTCCCTTCATTGTGTTAGTCCACTCTTCTTGCCACTTCTGGGTCCCTTGTTCTTGAATTTCACTGACAACTGTTGTTTTTTTGTTTTTTGCTGTATGCATAGTCAGCCTCCTTAGCAAGTTTATCAGCTAATTCATTACCAACAAATCCAGCATGTGCTTTGCTCCAGGCAAAATGTATTTATCATCATCATTTAAGCTCTTTCTGAATTTATTAAATGTTTTTGGGTGGTATGTGAATGCACTGAATATACTGTTGCCTTCTTTTTCTTTACTAAATGTGGTTGCTTCCTTAATGGTTTTCTTTAGTTTAGCCTTTTTAATTTTCTTACATGCCAGACTTTTGTTGTATCCATTTTCTTCTGCTATGTGAAGTATGGCGTTTTGCTTCTTGTAGTATTCTGCTTTATCCATGATTATGTTGACTAGTCTGTGTGTAAGACTGCTTATTATTGCATGTTTATGTATAATTGGGTTGTAGCTATGATTTTTTATGTAATTTTCTGAATGTGTTGGTTTCTTGTAAATTCCACATTTTATTTTTGGGTTATTCCTGATGATATTTAGGTTCAAGAAAGAAAGTTGTCCATTGATTTCCTTTTCTTTTGTGAATCTGATAGTCCTTTCTTGCAGATTGAGTAATTTTAATGTATCATCTAAATGTTTATTAGGAACTACTGCAAAGATGTCATCAACATATCTATACCAAACCTTAAAGATCCATAGGAAGACCTTTTTAATTTGTGTTTTGAATGTACTAATAAATCAGTTTGCCAAAAGGGTGAAAGTGGGTTGCCCACTGATTACCCTGATTTCTGATTGTACTCTTTCCCAGTAAAGCTGAAGAAGTTTTGTTCAATGCATAATTTGCTAATGAAATGTATTCTTCTGTTTCCATTTCCATTGTAGTTAGCCATTTTTTAATATTGTGTATAATTTGTCTGTTGGTATGCTAGGAAATATTGATGTGACATCAAATGAAACCAGTCTGTCATTCTTGTCCAAATTTATGTCTTTGATTTTTTTCTACCAGATCTAAAGAGTTTTTTAAATTTGTACTTTCAAACTTTGGGAAGCTATTGAATTTATTTAGTAACCATTTGGCCAAATTATATGTGGGGGCATTTATGCTACTAGTGATAAGTCTCATACCTTTTCCTGTTTTGTGAATTTTTGGCAGCCCATATATTCGTGGTAATGTTGGATTATCTATTTTAATTTTCTGAAATTCTTATTTATTTTGCTTTCTTTTAAAGTTTAATTTGCATATTCAATTCAGTACTTTAATGGGTTGGTTAATACTATCTAACAGGTCTTCTATCCTCTTTGTGCATTCTACTTTTGTCCAGAAGTACCATTTTATTCCCCATGTCTGTTTATTTTCTACATTTAATGTTTGTGAGGCAATTTGGATGTCAGCAATATAGTCTTCAACTTGGTTAGAATATTATTAAATTTTAGATGAGTCGCATTTTTTAACACATCTGCTTCACTTTCGTACCTATTTTGAGGACATGTTTCGCAAATCTTCGCTTGCATCTACGGCTCTTGTGCGACTGACGCTAGATCCAGCAGTGTGGGTAATTCTGGGGTTGTTGCTGCCATCTGTTGATTTAGTGATGAACTGAAATGTGGGATTCTCTTCTAGCGGGATTTCAAAGTTCATTAGTTGGTTTTTATGTTTTTCTATGTATATCCTCTCCCATATGACGAGTTCACTATGTTTTTGTACGTATTTTAGTAATTCTGTGCTATCTTCAATTTCATGATTTTCAGACCAGAAATGAGCTGCTATTGCGGACTTATCAATATTTTTGTATCTTAAGTGCCTGAAGTGTTCTTTCATAGGCACTAGAAAGAAAGAACACTTCAGGCACTTAAGATACAAAAATATTGATAAGTCCGCAATAGCAGCTCATTTCTGGTCTGAAAATCATGAAATTGAAGATAGCACAGAATTACTAAAATACGTACAAAAACATAGTGAACTCGTCATATGGGAGAGGATATACATAGAAAAACATAAAAACCAACTAATGAACTTTGAAATCCCGCTAGAAGAGAATCCCACATTTCAGTTCATCACTAAATCAACAGATGGCAGCAACAACCCCAGAATTACCCACACCGCTGGATCTAGCGTCAGTCGCACAAGAGCCGTAGATGCAAGCGAAGATTTGCGAAACATGTCCTCAAAATAGGTACGAAAGTGAAGCAGATGTGTTAAAAAATGCGACTCATCTAAAATTTAATAATTTTTCGCTTCACTGTGGTGTTCCAATACAGTTGAATCACGATATATTGGTTAGAATAGTTTGCACATGTTGTTAAACCTTGATTTAGTGTATTCAACTCTGGCTTTGTGAAGGTTTGCTTGGAGTGCATTTCATTTTTGGAACGAAAATCATGACATTGATCCAAATCCAAAATTAATAAAAGGAATGATAAACCAAAATAAACTGGGGGAACATATTCATATGGAAAAATAAGGACCAAGTAATGAATTTTTAAAAATGAGCTTCCAAAACTAGTCGCTCAAGTGACAAAAGCGTCAACAAAAAAAAGACTACAAATGCTTTTTTTTTTCAGTTAAGAATAGTCTTTGTTAGGAAAAGAGTACTCTGCATGTCCCGAGTATGTTGCAGTAAGTATAGTTTATCACAATTACAGACATTCCTCCCTTGCTAAATGTTATTTTCCTTCTTCCCATTAGTTTCTGCACTGTGATCTTCATTGGAGACTTTACTAGCCTTAAGTTTGAAATTCACATTTATCAGTGAGTACACAAGTATTTTGACCCCTACTCTTTGATATTGACATATCTACAAAGTTTTTCACATTTAAAACTATTTTGTTTTAAGAACACAATGCTTTTAAGTTTGGTGTTAAAAGGATGAAGAAGTAATACTTAAGTAGAGGGAGGTCAGTATGATGTGTCAGCAAATTTAGCTCCGAGGCAAGTCAGAAAGTGAGCATTGTGTGACTGTGAACCAGTAATTATTGATTACATCTTATTTCTGACCTGCTGCCTGCTGCACAGAGATGATGATTCTATAGTACTGGTGATTAAGCATGGAACATTATTTACCGTATGTTAATCTAAAAATATGGATGAAGACATTGATTGTGTTACGTGTGGTGACTCATTCATGTTTTATGTTTAACACACCCAAATTTGGACAAGAGCCATATTTGTAGCTTTCTTATCAATTCTTTTATTTCATTCGTTTCAGCAAATATGGGGAAGAGAAGTGGGAACTGGACAGCAGAAAACATGAAATTAGCAATTGGATTAAGGGGTCGGGGGAACTAAGCATCAGAGAAGTAAGGGAGTGGTTCTGTGTCCCTAAAAGCACATCAGGAGACAGATTTAAATTAATTTCCACGGGAAATAAAACAAAAATGAAACCTGCCGTGAATACATATAAAAGCACTTTTTTGGAAGAGGGAGTTGATGCATTGAATAACCAAATAAAATGTTAGATAGGCATCTTATGCCACTGGGAAAAAATGAATTTCAGAAATTAGCAACAGGTGTGGAGAATGGAGCTTTTAATTCAGCATTTTCTTGTTGTGGTATCTATCCCTAGAACTGTGACATTTTTAGTGATTTAGATGTCTTTTTGTTCTCAACAGAATTGCCACAAACACCTAGTGAAGATTCCTCAAATATTTGTCACCCGACATAGGCCTCATCTAAGCCACAGGCTTTCCTTCCTTGATCAATATCTGAACATTCAGATAGGTCTAAGCAAAATCTGTCTGCAAGTGTAAGCCTAATTTAGAAACTTTGCACTCTTCCAAATGAAGCTACTGAAAATTTGAACTTGAGAAAAAGGTGTGTAGACCAGCATGAAATTTTAACTTCAGCCCTTTTCAAAAATTGCTTGAGGAAAGGAAACAAATCACAAGACTGAAAGAATCCAACAAAACTACAGAAATTACGCTACCAAAGAAGGAATTTCACTGACAAAGAAGTAGACTGAAAACAAAAATGAGAAAGGCAAAAAAAATCAATTGCATTATTTGTAGTGAAAATTTCAGTGGGAACTGAATCCAGTGCCACACTTGCAAGGGTTGGGCCCGTGAAAACTGCCAGTCTTGAAGGCGGTTTATTAGAAATGTGACAGTCATCTTAAAAAGTAATACAGCGATACATTGAAATAACAAAGTGGGTTATAATATTCAGACTCTCCAATATATTGTTCCTTGTTTACAAATTGTAGAAACTGTGAGATTTATAAATGTTTTAAATTCTCTCTTGTTAGTACTTACTGTCATAACATATTTGCAATACTTAAACATATATAAAACATGTGTTCCAAAATAATTTTTAATATTGACTTCCCATTCCATAAGTCATTATGGAAAACAAAACGTAGAGTGTCTGATACTGGGTAGCCTTCCCCTGCTTTTATGTAGTTTATTCTTAACCCAGCAAACAAATACATAACTTCATCTGGAACTGAGAATTTGCAATTAAAGTAAATTATATATAAGTAAAAAATGACAATAATTGAAGGAAACAAATAAACTTGCAATATAGAACATGCATACTGATGAATAAATATGAAGTTTATAGTTGAAAATTTGCTCATTCTCAATTTCTATATAACATGGCACTTAAAACATTAAACATCTTACTTTTAGTTAAACTAATATACCAGTCTTCTCTGAAAGCTCATCCATACCCTTTTAAGTTGTTCTTATTCCATGTTGGGCCAAAACACAGCCATAATGGTGATGCTGTATGGGAAGCATTCATTCAGTTTCATTTCCCAGTTACAGCCTTTGCTATATACAATAACATTTTTCATACCCTGACTCTTTTCCAATATTGTACTTTTGTATCAGTGTGTTTTCATCCTAAAATCTGAAAAATCAGATTATATTGAAAAAGTCGAAGAAATGCTAACTGATAATGAATATGAAATCTTTAACAAAAATCCTCTAAAAACTTGCATATAGTCATTTGAAAAAACAATAGCAAAATCAAGCATAATACCAAACAAATATACAGTTAAGCCGGATAACCCAACCTTACCTAGACTTTATGGCTTACCCAAAATACACAAACCATCCATAACAATGAGACCTATAGTTAGTAGTATAAATTCACCAACATACTAACTTGCAAAGTGGCTAATAAAAAATTCAACTCATTTCCAAAATTTGACAGCCTAAGCATCAAAAACACATATGAAATTATAGAACATATTAAGGATACTGAACTAAAAGAAGAGGACACACTAGTCTCGTTTGATGTTAAATCACTGTTTCCCAGCATACCAGTTAATCAGCTGCCACCATTGATAGAAAAATGGCTCAAATCACTTGGAATGGCATCACCTGAAAATTCAGACTACATTGAACTAACCAAATTATGCATAGAACAAAATTTCTTCCAGTTTCAAACAAAATATTTCCACCAAACTTCAGGGTTAGCAATGGGCAACCCCCTATCACCCTTCCTGGCCGATCTGTACATAAGTGCATTAGAAATAAGGATCACCAAAGGTTTCCCTTGGATGTTCAAACTTTGGCAACGATATGTAGATGACATCTTTGCAATAATACCAAAAAAACACATCAGTGATGCACTAAAACTTTTAAATATCCAAGATAAAAGCATCAAGTTCATTGTAGAAAAAGAAAAAGACGAGTATTTACCATTTTTGGATCTAAAAATAATGAGGAATAAAAACAGACTAAACTTTGGCATTTACAGAAAACCAACACAGACAGACAACTACATAAAAGCTAATGGCTACAACCCAAGATCCCACAAACAGGCAATCTTCAATAGTTTAGCACACAGACTGGTAAAAATACCACTCACAGCAGAAGAATACAAAACAGAATAACGCAAAATAATTGAAATAGCACAATTAAATAACTTTCCCAAATCATTAGTAGACAAAAAGGTGAACTTAGCAAAAAAAAAAAAAAAAAAAAAAAAAAAAAAAAAAAAAAAAAAAACAAGCTAATAAAGGAAACCACAACCCTCTCAGCTACAGAAACTAATATGATTTTCAAAAAATTCACTTACATCCATGGGCCTATGATAAATTCAATAAAGTCTTCAAAAAACAAAACATTGAACTTGCACCAGTCAACCATTTCTCCTTAAAAAGCGTAAATGCTTCCTATAAAACATTAGTAGCCGTCCCCAGTTTTTCGTTTCTTAAAAGTTAGCGTAGTACTCTAATTAATACTTCCTATATCACATTAGTAGCTGTCCCCACTTTTTGGTTTCTTAAAGGTACTCTAATTAATCCTTCCTGCAGAACATTAGTAGCTGTCCCCAGTTTATGGTATTGTGACTTTGTGGGTTCGTGAAATGAAAAGTCCAATTACACCACTCAACAATGTTCTTTATTTCCACCGACTTACAGTTAAACTCTTGCCAATTACACAGAATTTCGTGCTGCACACAGCTACAATTTACCAGTCCGTCCGTTACAATTTCACTTGTCCTCGCGATTACATAAACTCCGATGCACATACCAGTTACGTACAGTCTCCCGTTGCACAATCCTTTCGTTCATTAACACGTCACTGACTAACACTGCCTTCTTACACCAAGAACTGTCCTCACTCACACACTAACCAACTGACTGACTGACTCAACCAAAACCAACCCCGTCTGTCTGTAACCTTCTTTATATAGGAATATCGCCGGTTTCTAGTGACCAGGAGAATGTTCCAGATTACGTAATTTCCGGAACCAGGTGGACAGAAACAGACGGCACACTGATGTTTTTCCTCCCAACCGCTGCCTGTCACCACTACAAGACAAACGCGGTTCTCCCCCTGCCTTCCGTTCCCAGCTGGTTCACAGGGTGTTCCAGCGCTCCCGTTACACTGCTCCCTCCTCAAAGCTGTTCGCCTCGAACAGCCCCATCGTAGCGTGTGAGGCGGTCCAGGTGTACCACCAGCATCTGCCCGGAGTCTGAGCCAGAAGTAGCGCTGCCGTAGTTTGTGAATCATTCGGTTCGCTCCCAGGTGTCCTCCTGAAGTACCGGCGTGCACTTCCTCCAAGACTTCCGGGACCTTGCTCCGGGGAAGTACCAACTGTCCTCTCTGCGCCTTCCCATCGGGTGACTCCCATACCCGGAACAGCACGCCCACTCTGGTCTTCAACGAGTCCCATTGGGCCCAGTGCGACTTGTAGGTGGCGCTCCTCGGTGCGATGTCCTCCCAGGTCGGTCTCGTCCCTGCGTCCACTTCCCTCAAGAGTGGCCCCAAGTCTGCGTCCGCCAGCTGCTCCCTCCTCAGGCCTGCGCTATCCCAGCCTTCAGCAGGCACTGCCACAACTACTCGGACTGCTGCGGCACGCTCCTCCTCTTCCACTCTTGTGCGCTCGTGGCCGTCCTGGATCTGCGATAGGACACCTCCAATGCAATGGTCGCTGGCGTCGGTGTCCACAATGAAGGCGCCACCCGGTTGTGGGAAACCCAAAATTGAAGCACTGCACAGGGTCCCCTTCGGGTGCTGGAAAGCGTCTTCGGCGTCCTCCGTCCACACATAAGGCCGGTTTTCCTCCGTCAGGCGGGTGAGGGGTTTTGCGATGTTGTCGGCCTTTTCCTCTAAATCATTAAGGCGGTCGTCTACTTGACCCTTCCGCTTGCCCAGGTTCGCGACGTCATCCCTCACGCCGGCCAACCGTTCCTCAAACTTGGCGGCGAGAGCCTCGTTCGCCACCTTCATTTCGGTAGCCAGACCGTCATTCGCTGCTCTCATTTCCGTGGTTAACTCGGCCTTCATTTGTTCCATCTTCTCGGCGATGTTGTCCCTAGCCGTCCTGATCAGTTTCAGTTCCGCGGCCAGGTTATTTCTAGTCTCCAGCGTCTCTGTTAATTCGGCCTGCATTTCTTCCATCTTCCTGGTGATGTTGTCTTTAGCCGTCTTCATTTCCGAGATTAGTTCGGCCTTCATTTCCATCATCTTCTCCAAAAAATTTTCCAATGCCGCGTCCATGGTTGTAATGTTCGGTGATGTTGTTTTCCCGCTTCCTGACACCAGTGTGACTTTGTGGGTTCGTGAAATGAAAAGTCCAATTACACCACTCAACAATGTTCTTTATTTCCACCGACTTACAGTTAAACTCTTGCCAATTACACAGAATTCCGTGCTGCACACAGCTACAATTTACCAGTCCGTCCGTTACAATTTCACTTGTCCTCGCGATTACATAAACTCCGATGCACATACCAGTTACGTACAGTCTTCCGTTGCACAATCCTTTCGTTCATTAACACGTCACTGACTAACACTGCCTTCTTACACCAAGAACTGTCCTCACTCACACACTAACCAACTGACTGACTGACTCAACCAAAACCAACCCCGTCTGTCTGTAACCTTCTTTATATAGGAATATCGCCGGTTTCTAGTGACCAGGAGAATGTTCCAGATTACGTAATTTCCGGAACCTGGTGGACAGAAACAGACGGCACACTGATGTTTTTCCTCCCAACCGCTGCCTGTCACCACTACAAGACAAACGAGGGGGAGGTGTGGCTAACGCGGTTCTCCCCCTGCCTTCCGTTCCCAGCTGGTTCACAGGGTGTTCCAGCGCTCCCGTTACAGTATCTTAAAGGTAGTGTAGTACTCTAATTAATCCTTCCTATAAAGCATAAGTAGCTGTCCCCAGTTTTTGGTTTCTTAAAAGGTAGCGTAGTACTCTAATTCATACTTCCTATAAACAATTAGTAGCCGTCCCCAGTTATTTTGTTTCTTAAAAGGTAGCGTAGTACTAGAATTACTACTTCCTGTAAAAAAATTAGTAGCCGTCCCCAGTTTTTGGTATCTTAAAGGTAGCTTACTACTCTAATTAATGCTTCCATTAAAACATTAGTAGCCATCTCCAGCTTTTGGTTTCTTAAAAGGTAGCGTAGTACCGTAATTAATACTTCCTATAAAACATAAGAAGTCATCCCTAATTTATGGTTTCTTAAAGGTAGCGTAGTACCCTAATTAATACTTCCTATAAAACATTAGTAGCCGTCCCCAGTTAAGGTTTCTTAAAGGTAGCGTAGTACTCTAATTAATATTTCCTATGAAACAAAAGTAGCTGTCCCCAGTTTATGGTTTCTTAAAGGTAGCGTAATACTCTAATACTTCCTATAAAACTAGTAGCCGTACCCATGTTTTGGTTTCTCAAAGGTAGGGTAGTAATTTAATTAATACTTCCTATAAAACATTAGTAGCCATCCCCAGTATACGGTTTCTTAAAGGTAGCATAGTACTCTAATTAACACTTCCTATAAAACATTAGTAGCCGTCCCCAGTTTATGGTTTCTTGAAGGTAGCGTAGTACTTTAATTAATACTGCCTATAAAACATTAGTAGCCGTTCCCAGTTTACGGTTTCTGAAAGGTAGCATAGTACTCTAATTAACACTTCCTATAAAACATTAGTAGCCTTCACCAGTTTACGGTTTCTTAAAGGTAGCGTAGTACTTTAATTAATACTTCCTATAAAACATTAGTAGCCTTCACCAGTTTATGGTTTCTTGAAGGTAGCGTAGTACTTTAATTAATACTTCCTATAAAACATTAGTAGCCGTCCCCAGTTTACGGTTTCTAAAAGGTAGCATAGTACTCTAATTAACACTTCCTATAAAACCTTAGTAGCCTTCCCCAGTTTACGGTTTCTTAAAGGTAGCGTAGTACTTTAATTAATACTTCCTATAAAACATTAGTAGCCTTCCCCAGTTTATGGTTTCTTGAAGGCAGCGTAGTACTTTAATTAATACTTCCTATAAAACATTAGTAGCCGTCCCCAGTTTACGGTTTCTTAAAGGTAGCATAGTACTCTAATTAATACTTCCTATAAAACATTAGTAGCCTTCCCCAGTTTACGGTTTCTTAAAGGTAGCATAGTACTCTAATTAACACTTCCTATAAAACATTAGTAGCCTTCCCCAGTTTACGGTTTCTTAAAGGTAGCATAGTACTCTAATTAACACTTCCTATAAAACATTAGTAGCCGTCCCCAGTTTACGGTTTCTTAAAGGTAGCATAGTACTCTAATTAACACTTCCTATAAAACATTAGTAGCCTTCCCCAGTTTACGGTTTCTTAAAGGTAGCATAGTACTCTAATTAACACTTCCTATAAAACATTAGTGGCCTTCCCCAGTTTACAGTTTCTTAAAGGTAGCATAGTACTCTAATTAACACTTCCTATAAAACATTAGTAGCCGTCCCCAGTTTACGGTTTCTTAAAGGTAGCATAGTACTCTAATTAACACTTCCTATAAAACATTAGTTGCCGTCCCCAGTTTATGGTTTCTTAAAGGTAGCATAGTACTCTAATTAACACTTCCTATAAAACATTAGTAGCCGTCCCCAGTTTACGGTTTCTTAAAGGTAGCATAGTACTCTAATTAACACTTCCTATAAAACATTAGTAGCCTTCCCCAGTTTACGGTTTCTTAAAGGTAGCATAGTACTCTAATTAACACTTCCTATAAATATTAGTAGCCGTCCCCAGTTTACGGTTTCTTAAAGGTAGCATAGTACTCTAATTAACACTTGCTATAAAACATTAGTAGCCTTCCCCAGTTTATGGTTTCTTAAAGGTAGCGTAGTACTTTAATTAATACTTCCTATAAAACATTAGTAGCCTTCCCCAGTTTATGGTTTCTTAAAGGTAGCGTAGTACTTTAATTAATACTTCCTATAAAACATTAGTAGCCTTCCCCAGTTTATGGTTTCTTAAAGGTAGCGTAGTACTCTAATTAACACTTCCTATAAAACATTAGTAGCCTTCCCCAGTTTACGGTTTCTTAAAGGTAGCGTAGTCCTTTAATTAATACTTCCTATAAAACATTAGTAGCCTTCCCCAGTTTATGGTTTCTTAAAGGTAGCGTAGTAGTCTAATTAACACTTGCTATAAAACATTAGTAGCCTTCCCCAGTTTACGGTTTCTTAAAGGTAGCGTAGTCCTTTAATTAATACTTCCTATAGAACATTAGTAGCCTTCCCCAGTTTATGGTTTCTTGAAGGTAGCGTAGTACTTTAATTAATACTTCCTATAAAACATTAGTAGCCTTCCCCTGTTTATGGTTTCTTAAAGGTAGCATAGTACTCTAATTAACACTTGCTATAAAACATTAGTAGCCTTCCCCAGTTTACGGTTTCTTAAAGGTAGCATAGTACTCTAATTAACACTTCCAATAAAACATTAGTAGCCATCCCCAGTTTATGGTTTCTTAAAGGTAGCATAGTACTCTAATTAATACTTCCTATAAAACATTAGTAACCGTCCCCAGTTTATGGTTTCTTAAAGGTAGCATAGTACTCTAATTAACACTTCCTATAAAACATTAGTAGCCTTCCCCAGTTTATGGTTTCTTAAAGGTAGCGTAGTACTCTAATTAATATTTCCTATAAAACATTAGTAGCCGTCCCCAGTTTATGGTTTCTTAAAGGTAGCATAGTCCTCTAATTAACACTTCCAATAAAACATTAGTAGCCTTCCCCAGTTTACGGTTTCTTAAAGTTAGCGTAGTACTCTATTTAACACTTCCTATAAAACATTAGTAGCCGTCACCAGTTTATGGTTTCTTAAAGGTAGCATAGTACTCTAATTAACACTTCCTATAAAACATTAGTAGCCTTCCCCAGTTTACGGTTTATTAAAGGTAGCGTAGTACTGTATTTAACACTTCCTATAAAACATTAGTAGCCTTCCCAGTTTACGGTTTCTTAAAGGTACCATAGTACTCTAATTAACACTTCCTATAAAACATTAGTAGCCTTCCCCAGTTTATGGTTTCTAGAAGGTAGCGTAGTACTCTAATTAATGCTTCCTGAAAAACATTAGTACCCGTCCCCAGTTTACTTTTTCTTAAAGGTCGTTTAGTACTCTAATTAATCCTTCCTGCAGAACATTAGTAGCTGTCCCCAGTTTATGGTTTCTTAAAGGTAGCTTAGTACCCTAATTAACACTTCCTATAAAACATTAGTAGCCTTCCCCAGTTTACGGTTTCTTAAAGGTACCATAGTACTCTATTTAACACTTGCTATAAAACATTAGTAGTCTTCCCCAGTTTATGGTTTCTTAAAGGTAGCATAGTACTCTAATTAACACTTCCTATAAAACATTAGTAGCCTTCCCCAGTTTATGGTTTCTAGAAGGTAGCGTAGTACTCTAATTAATGCTTCCTGAAAAAAATTAGTACCCGTCCCCAGTTTACTTTTTCTTAAAGGTCGTTTAGTACTCTAATTAATCCTTCCTGCAGAACATTAGTAGCTGTCCCCAGTTTATGGTTTCTTAAAGGTAGCTTAGTACCCTAATTAATACTTCATCTAAAACATTAGTAGCCGTCCCCAGTTTTTGGTTTCTTAAAGGTAGCGTAATACTCTAATTAATCCTTCCTATAAAACATAAGTAGCCGTTCCCAGTTTTTGGTTTCTCAAACGCAGCCTTGCGCTCTAATAAATACTTCCTGTAGAACATTAGTAGCCGTTCCCAGTTTATGGTTTCTTAAAGATAGCGTAGTACTCTAATTAATACTTCCTATAAAACATTAGTGGCCATCCCCAGTAAATGGTTTCTAAAAAGGTGGTGTAGCACTGTAATTAATGCTTCCTGTAAAACATTAGTAGCCGTCCCCAGTTTACGGTTTCTTAAAGGTAGCATAGTACTCTAATTAATACTTCCTATAAAACATTAGTAGCCTTCCCCAGTTTACGGTTTCTTAAAGGTAGCATAGTACTCTAATTAACACTTCCTATAAAACATTAGTAGCCTTCCCCAGTTTACGGTTTCTTAAAGGTAGCATAGTACTCTAATTAACACTTCCTATAAAACATTAGTAGCCGTCCCCAGTTTACGGTTTCTTAAATGTAGCATAGTACTCTAATTAACACTTCCTATAAAACATTAGTGGCCTTCCCCAGTTTACAGTTTCTTAAAGGTAGCATAGTACTCTAATTAACACTTCCTATAAAACATTAGTAGCCGTCCCCAGTTTACGGTTTCTTAAAGGTAGCATAGTACTCTAATTAACACTTCCTATAAAACATTAGTAGCCGTCCCCAGTTTATGGTTTCTTAAAGGTAGCATAGTACTCTAATTAACACTTCCTATAAATATTAGTAGCCGTCCCCAGTTTAAGGTTTCTTAAAGGTAGCATAGTACTCTAATTAACACTTGCTATAAAACATTAGTAGCCTTCCCCAGTTTATGGTTTCTTAAAGGTAGCGTAGTACTTTAATTAATACTTCCTATAAAACATTAGTAGCCTTCCCCAGTTTATGGTTTCTTAAAGGTAGCGTAGTACTTTAATTAATACTTCCTATCAAACATTAGTAGCCTTCCCCAGTTTATGGTTTCTTAAAGGTAGCGTAGTACTCTAATTAACACTTCCTATAAAACATTAGTAGCCTTCCCCAGTTTACGGTTTCTTAAAGGTAGCGTAGTCCTTTAATTAATACTTCCTATAAAACATTAGTAGCCTTCCCCAGTTTATGGTTTCTTAAAGGTAGCGTAGTAGTCTAATTAACACTTGCTATAAAACATTAGTAGCCTTCCCCAGTTTACGGTTTCTTAAAGGTAGCGTAGTCCTTTAATTAATACTTCCTATAGAACATTAGTAGCCTTCCCCAGTTTATGGTTTCTTGAAGGTAGCGTAGTACTTTAATTAATACTTCCTATAAAACATTAGTAGCCTTCCCCTGTTTATGGTTTCTTAAAGGTAGCATAGTACTCTAATTAACACTTGCTATAAAACATTAGTAGCCTTCCCCAGTTTACGGTTTCTTAAAGGTAGCATAGTACTCTAATTAACACTTCCAATAAAACATTAGTAGCCATCCCCAGTTTATGGTTTCTTAAAGGTAGCATAGTACTCTAATTAATACTTCCTATAAAACATTAGTAACCGTCCCCAGTTTATGGTTTCTTAAAGGTAGCATAGTACTCTAATTAACACTTCCTATAAAACATTAGTAGCCTTCCCCAGTTTATGGTTTCTTAAAGGTAGCGTAGTACTCTAATTAATATTTCCTATAAAACATTAGTAGCCGTCCCCAGTTTATGGTTTCTTAAAGGTAGCCTAGTCCTCTAATTAACACTTCCAATAAAACATTAGTAGCCTTCCCCAGTTTACGGTTTCTTAAAGTTAGCGTAGTACTCTATTTAACACTTCCTATAAAACATTAGTAGCCGTCACCAGTTTATGGTTTCTTAAAGGTAGCATAGTACTCTAATTAACACTTCCTATAAAACATTAGTAGCCTTCCCCAGTTTACGGTTTCTTAAAGGTAGCGTAGTACTGTATTTAACACTTCCTATAAAACATTAGTAGCCTTCCCAGTTTACGGTTTCTTAAAGGTACCATAGTACTCTAATTAACACTTCCTATAAAACATTAGTAGCCTTCCCCAGTTTATGGTTTCTAGAAGGTAGCGTAGTTCTCTAATTAATGCTTCCTGAAAAACATTAGTACCCGTCCCCAGTTTACTTTTTCTTAAAGGTCGTTTAGTACTCTAATTAATCCTTCCTGCAGAACATTAGTAGCTGTCCCCAGTTTATGGTTTCTTAAAGGTAGCTTAGTACCCTAATTAACACTTCCTATAAAACATTAGTAGCCTTCCCCAGTTTACGGTTTCTTAAAGGTACCATAGTACTCTATTTAACACTTGCTATAAAACATTAGTAGTCTTCCCCAGTTTATGGTTTCTTAAAGGTAGCATAGTACTCGAATTAACACTTCCTATAAAACATTAGTAGCCTTCCCCAGTTTATGGTTTCTAGAAGGTAGCGTAGTACTCTAATTAATGCTTCCTGAAAAACATTAATACCCGTCCCCAGTTTACTTTTTCTTAAAGGTCGTTTAGTACTCTAATTAATCCTTCCTGCAGAACATTAGTAGCTGTCCCCAGTTTATGGTTTCTTAAAGGTAGCTTAGTACCCTAATTAATACTTCATCTAAAACATTAGTAGCCGTCCCCAGTTTTTGGTTTCTTAAAGGTAGCGTAATACTCTAATTAATCCTTCCTATAAAACATAAGTAGCCGTTCCCAGTTTTTGGTTTCTCAAACGCAGCCTTGCGCTCTAATAAATACTTCCTGTAGAACATTAGTAGCCGTTCCCAGTTTATGGTTTCTTAAAGATAGCGTAGTACTCTAATTAATACTTCCTATAAAACATTAGTGGCCATCCCCAGTAAATGGTTTCTAAAAAGGTGGTGTAGCACTGTAATTAATGCTTCCTGTAAAACATTTGTAGCCGTCCCCAGTTTACGGTTTCTTAAAGGTGGCATGGTACTCTAATTAACACTTCCTATAAAACATTAATAGCCTTCCCCAGTGTACGGTTTCTTAAAGGTAGCGTAGTACTCTAATTAACACTTCCTATAAAACATTAGTAGCCTTCCCAGTTTACGGTTTCTTAAAGGTAGCATAGTACTCTAATTAGCACTTCCTATAAAACATTAGTAGCCTTCCCCAGTTTACGGTTTCTTAAAGGTAGCATAGTAGTCTAATTAACACTTGCTATAAAATATTAGTAGCCTTCCCCAGTTTACGGTTTCTTAAAGGTAGCATAGTACTCTAATTAACACTTCCTATAAAACATTAGTAGCCTTCCCCAGTTTATGGTTTCTTAAAGGTAGCATAGTAGTCTAATTAACACTTCCTATAAAACATTAGTAGCCCTCCCCTGTTTATGGTTTCTTAAAGGTAGCATAGTACTCTAATTAACACTTCCTATAAAACATTAGTAGCCTTCCCCAGTTTACAGTTTCTTAAAGGTAGCATAGTAGTCTAATTAACACTTCCTATAAAACATTAGTAGCCTTCCCCAGTTTATGGTTTCTTAAAGGTAGCATAGTACTCTAATTAACACTTCCTATAAAACATTAGTAGCCTTCCCCAGTTTACGGTTTCTTAAAGGTAGCATAGTAGTCTAATTAACACTTCCTATAAAACATTAGTAGCCCTCCCCAGTTTATGGTTTCTTAAAGGTAGCATAGTACTCTAATTAACACTTCCTATAAAACATTAGTAGCCTTCCCCAGTTTACAGTTTCTTAAAGGTAGCATAGTAGTCTAATTAACACTTCCTATAAAACATTAGTAGCCCTCCCCAGTTTATGGTTTCTTAAAGGTAGCATAGTACTCTAATTAACACTTCCTATAAAACATTAGTAGCCTTCCCCAGTTTACGGTTTCTTAAAGGTAGCATAGTACTCTAATTAACACTTCCTATAAAACATTAGTAGCCTTCCCCAGTTTACGGTTTCTTAAAGGTAGCATAGTACTCTAATTAACACTTCCTATAAAACATTAGTAGCCTTCCCCAGTTTACGGTTTCTTAAAGGTAGCATAGTACTCTAATTAACACTTCCTATAAAACATTAGTAGCCTTCCCCAGTTTACGGTTTCTTAAAGGTAGCATAGTATTCTAATTAACACTTCCTATAAAACATTAGTAGCCTTCCCCAGTTTATGGTTTCTTAAAGGTAGCATAGTACTCTAATTAACACTTCCTATAAAACATTAGTAGCCTTCCCCAGTTTACGGATTCTTAAAGGTAGCATAGTACTCTAATTAACACTTCCTATAAAACATTAGTAGCCTTCCCCAGTTTACGGTTTCTTAAAGTTAGCATAGTACTCTAATTAACACTTCCTATAAAACATTAGTAGCCTTCCCCAGTTTACGGTTTCTTAAAGGTAGCATAGTTGTCTAATTAACACTTCCTATAAAACATTAGTAGCCGTTCCCAGTTTATGGTTTCTTAAAGGTAGCATAGTACTCTAATTAACACTTCCTATAAAACATTAGTAGCCTTCCCCAGTTTATGGTTTCTAGAAGGTAGCGTAGTACTCTAATTAATACTTCCTATAAAACATTAGTAGGCATCCCTGTTTATAGCTTCTCAAAGGTAGCATAGTACCGTAATAAATACTTTGTATAAAACAGTAGAAGCTATCCCCAGTTTATGGTTTCTAAAGAGGTAGCGTAGTACTCTAATTAATGCTTCCTGCAAAACATTAGTACCCGTCCCCAGTTTACTTTTTCTTAAAGGTCGTTTAGTACTCTAATTAATCCTTCCTGCAGAACATTAGTAGCTGTCCCCAGTTTATGGTTTCTTAAAGGTAGCTTAGTACCCTAATTAACACTTCCTATAAAACATTAGTAGCCTTCCCAGTTTACGGTTTCTTAAAGGTAGCATAGTAGTCTAATTAACACTTGCTATAAAACATTAGTAGCCTTCCCCAGTTTATGGTTTCTTAAAGGTAGCATAGTACTCTAATTAACACTTCCTCTAAGACATTAGCAGCCGTCCCCAGTTTTTGGTTTCTTAAAGGTAGCGTAATACTCTAATTAATCCCTCCTATAAAACATAAGTAGCCGTTCCAAGTTTTTGGTTTCTCAAACGCAGCCTTGTGCTCTAATTAATACTTCCTGTAGAACATTAGTAGCCGTTCCCAGTTTATGGTTTGTTAAAGATAGCCTAGTACTCTAATCAATACTTCCTATAAAACATTAGTAGCCATCCCCAGTTAATGGTTTCTAAAATGGTGGTGTAGCACCGTAATTAATGCTTCCTGTAAAACATTAGTAGCCGTCCCCAGTTTACGGTTTCTTAAAGGTAGCATGGTACTCTAATTAACACTTCCTTTAAAACATTAGTAGCCTTCCCCAGTGTACGGTTTCTTAAAGGTAGCGTAGTACTCTAATTAACACTTCCTATAAAGCATTAGTAGCCTTCCCCAGTGGACGGTTTCTTAAAGGTAGCGTAGTACTCTAATTAGCACTTCCTATAAAACATTAGTAGCCTTCCCAGTGTACGGTTTCTTAAAGGTAGCATATTAGTCTAATTAACACTTCCTATAAAACATTAGTAGCCTTCCCCAGTTTATGGTTTCTTAAAGGTAGCATAGTAGTCTAATTAACACTTCCTATAAAACATTAGTAGCCTTCCCCAGTTTATGGTTTCTAGAAGGTAGCGTAGTGCTCTAATTAATACTTCCTATAAAACATTAGTAGCCTTCCCCAGTTTATGGTTTCTTAAAGGTAGCATATTAGTCTAATTAACACTTCCTATAAAACATTAGTAGCCTTCCCCAGTTTATGGTTTCTAGAAGGTAGCGTAGTGCTCTAATTAATACTTCCTATAAAACATTAGTAGCCTTCCCCAGTTTATGGTTTCTAGAAGGTAGCGTAGTGCTCTAATTAACACTTCCTATAAAACATTAGTAGCCTTCCCCAGTTTATGGTTTCTTAAAGGTAGCATAGTACTCTAATTAACACTTCCTATAAAACATTAGTAGCCTTCCCCAGTTTATGGTTTCTTAAAGGTAGCATATTAGTCTAATTAACACTTCCTATAAAACATTAGTAGCCTTCCCCAGTTTATGGTTTCTTAAAGGTAGCATAGTACTCTAATTAACACTTCCTATAAAACATTAGTAGCCTTCCCCAGTTTATGGTTTCTAGAAGGTAGCGTAGTGCTCTAATTAATACTTCCTATAAAACATTAGTAGCCGTCCCGAGTTTACGGTTTCTTAAAGGTAGTGTAGTATTCTAATTAATCCTTCCCTCAGAACATTAGTAGCTGTCCCTAGTTTATGGTATCTTGAAGGTAGTGCAGTACTCGAATTAATCCTTCCCTCAGAACATTAGTAGCTGTCCCCAGTTTATGGTTTCTTAAAGGTAGCGTAGTACTCTATTTAACACTTCCTATAAAACATTAGTAGCCGTCACCAGTTTATGGTTTCTTAAAGGTAGCATAGTACTCTAATTAACACTTCCTATAAAACATTAGTAGCCTTCCCCAGTTTACGGTTTCTTAAAGGTAGCGTAGTACTGTATTTAACACTTCCTATAAAACATTAGTAGCCTTCCCAGTTTACGGTTTCTTAAAGGTACCATAGTACTCTAATTAACACTTCCTATAAAACATTAGTAGCCTTCCCCAGTTTATGGTTTCTAGAAGGTAGCGTAGTACTCTAATTAATGCTTCCTGAAAAACATTAGTACCCGTCCCCAGTTTACTTTTTCTTAAAGGTCGTTTAGTACTCTAATTAATCCTTCCTGCAGAACATTAGTAGCTGTCCCCAGTTTATGGTTTCTTAAAGGTAGCTTAGTACCCTAATTAACACTTCCTATAAAACATTAGTAGCCTTCCCCAGTTTACGGTTTCTTAAAGGTACCATAGTACTCTATTTAACACTTGCTATAAAACATTAGTAGTCTTCCCCAGTTTATGGTTTCTTAAAGGTAGCATAGTACTCTAATTAACACTTCCTATAAAACATTAGTAGCCTTCCCCAGTTTATGGTTTCTAGAAGGTAGCGTAGTACTCTAATTAATGCTTCCTGAAAAACATTAGTACCCGTCCCCAGTTTACTTTTTCTTAAAGGTCGTTTAGTACTCTAATTAATCCTTCCTGCAGAACATTAGTAGCTGTCCCCAGTTTATGGTTTCTTAAAGGTAGCTTAGTACCCTAATTAATACTTCCTCTAAAACATTAGTAGCCGTCCCCAGTTTTTGTTTCTTAAAGGTAGCGTAATACTCTAATTAATCCTTCCTATAAAACATAAGTAGCCGTTCCCAGTTTTTGGTTTCTCAAACGCAGCCTTGCGCTCTAATAAATACTTCCTGTAGAACATTAGTAGCCGTTCCCAGTTTATGGTTTCTTAAAGATAGCGTAGTACTCTAATTAATACTTCCTATAAAACATTAGTGGCCATCCCCAGTAAATGGTTTCTAAAAAGGTGGTGTAGCACTGTAATTAATGCTTCCTGTAAAACATTAGTAGCCGTCCCCAGTTTACGGTTTCTTAAAGGTGGCATGGTACTCTAATTAACACTTCCTATAAAACATTAATAGCCTTCCCCAGTGTACGGTTTCTTAAAGGTAGCGTAGTACTCTAATTAACACTTCCTATAAAACATTAGTAGCCTTCCCCAGTTTATGGTTTCTTAAAGGTAGCATAGTAGTCTAATTAACACTTCCTATAAAACATTAGTAGCCCTCCCCTGTTTATGGTTTCTTAAAGGTAGCATAGTACTCTAATTAACACTTCCTATAAAACATTAGTAGCCTTCCCCAGTTTACAGTTTCTTAAAGGTAGCATAGTAGTCTAATTAACACTTCCTATAAAACATTAGTAGCCCTCCCCAGTTTATGGTTTCTTAAAGGTAGCATAGTACTCTAATTAACACTTCCTATAAAACATTAGTAGCCTTCCCCAGTTTACGGTTTCTTAAAGGTAGCATAGTACTCTAATTAACACTTCCTATAAAACATTAGTAGCCTTCCCCAGTTTATGGTTTCTTAAAGGTAGCATAGTACTCTAATTAACACTTCCTATAAAACATTAGTAGCCTTCCCCAGTTTACGGATTCTTAAAGGTAGCATAGTACTCTAATTAACACTTCCTATAAAACATTAGTAGCCTTCCCCAGTTTACGGTTTCTTAAAGTTAGCATAGTACTCTAATTAACACTTCCTATAAAACATTAGCAGCCTTCCCCAGTTTACGGTTTCTTAAAGGTAGCATAGTAGTCTAATTAACACTTCCTATAAAACATTAGTAGCCCTCCCCAGTTTATGGTTTCTTAAAGGTAGCATAGTACTCTAATTAACACTTCCTATAAAACATTAGTAGCCTTCCCCAGTTTATGGTTTCTAGAAGGTAGCGTAGTACTCTAATTAATACTTCCTATAAAACATTAGTAGGCATCCCTGTTTATAGCTTCTCAAAGGTAGCATAGTACCGTAATAAATACTTTGTATAAAACAGTAGAAGCTATCCCCAGTTTATGGTTTCTAAAGAGGTAGCGTAGTACTCTAATTAATGCTTCCTGCAAAACATTAGTACCCGTCCCCAGTTTACTTTTTCTTAAAGGTCGTTTAGTACTCTAATTAATCCTTCCTGCAGAACATTAGTAGCTGTCCCCAGTTTATGGTTTCTTAAAGGTAGCTTTGTACCCTAATTAACACTTCCTATAAAACATTAGTAGCCTTCCCAGTTTACGGTTTCTTAAAGGTAGCATAGTAGTCTAATTAACACTTGCTATAAAACATTAGTAGCCTTCCCCAGTTTATGGTTTCTTAAAGGTAGCATAGTACTCTAATTAACACTTCCTCTAAGACATTAGTAGCCGTCCCCAGTTTTTGGTTTCTTAAAGGTAGCGTAATACTCTAATTAATCCCTCCTATAAAACATAAGTAGCCGTTCCAAGTTTTTGGTTTCTCAAACGCAGCCTTGTGCTCTAATTAATACTTCCTGTAGAACATTAGTAGCCGTTCCCAGTTTATGGTTTGTTAAAGATAGCCTAGTACTCTAATCAATACTTCCTATAAAACATTAGTAGCCATCCCCAGTTAATGGTTTCTAAAATGGTGGTGTAGCACCGTAATTAATGCTTCCTGTAAAACATTAGTAGCCGTCCCCAGTTTACGGTTTCTTAAAGGTAGCATGGTACTCTAATTAACACTTCCTTTAAAACATTAGTAGCCTTCCCCAGTGTACGGTTTCTTAAAGGTAGCGTAGTACTCTAATTAACACTTCCTATAAAGCATTAGTAGCCTTCCCCAGTGGACGGTTTCTTAAAGGTAGCGTAGTACTCTAATTAGCACTTCCTATAAAACATTAGTAGCCTTCCCAGTGTACGGTTTCTTAAAGGTAGCATATTAGTCTAATTAACACTTCCTATAAAACATTAGTAGCCTTCCCCAGTTTATGGTTTCTTAAAGGTAGCATAGTACTCTAATTAACACTTCCTATAAAACATTAGTAGCCTTCCCCAGTTTATGGTTTCTAGAAGGTAGCGTAGTGCTCTAATTAATACTTCCTATAAAACATTAGTAGCCGTCCCGAGTTTACGGTTTCTTAAAGGTAGTGTAGTATTCTAATTAATCCTTCCCTCAGAACATTAGTAGCTGTCCCTAGTTTATGGTATCTTGAAGGTAGTGCAGTACTCGAATTAATCCTTCCCTCAGAACATTAGTAGCTGTCCCCAGTTTATGGTTTCTTAAAGGTAGCGTAATACTCTATTTAATCCTTCCTATAAAACATAAGTAGCCGTTCCCAGTTTTTGGTTTCTCAAAGGCAGCATTGTGCTCTAATTAATACTTCCTGTAGAACATTAGTAGCTGTCCCCAGTTTATGGTTTTTTTAAAGGTAGTTTAGTAATACTGCCTATAAAACATAAGTAACCCTCTCTAGTGTATGGATTCTTAAAGTAAGCGTAGTGCATTAATTAATACTTCCTATTAAACATTAGTAGCCATCCGCACTTTAGGTTTCTTAAAAGGTAGTGTGGTACGGCTATTAATACTTCCAACAAACCATTAGAAGCCGTCCCCAGTTTTTGGTTTCTTATCGGTAGCGTAGTACTCTAATTAATACTTCCTATAAAATATTAGTAGCCGTCACCAAGTTTTGTTTTCTCAAAGGTAACGTAGCACTCCTATTAATCCTTCCTATAAAACGTAAGTATCCGTTCCCAGTTTTTGGTTTCTCAAAGGTAGCATAGTGCTCTAAATAATACTTCCTAGAAAACATTAGTAGCAGTCCCCAGTTTATGGTTTCTTAAAGGTGGCGTAGTAAACTAATTAACACTTCCTATAAAACATTAGTCGCCGTCCCCAGTTTATGGTTTCTTGAAGCTAGCGTAGTACTCTAATTAATACTTGCCATAAAACATTAGTAGCCGTCCCCATGTTTTGGTTTCCCAAAGGTAGCATAGTGCTCTACTTAATACTTCCTGTAAAACATTTGTAGCTGTCCCCAGTTTATGGTTTTTTGAAGGTAGTGTAGCACTCTAAGTAATACTTCCTATAAAACATAAGTAGCCCTCACCAGTTTATGGTTTCTTAAGGGCGGCGCAGTACATTAATTAATACTTCCTATAAAACATTAGTAGACATCCCTAGTTTACGGTTTGTTAAAGGTAGCGTAGTACTCTAATTAATGCTTTCCATAAAACATTAGTAGCCGTCCCCAGTTTATGGTATCTCAAAGGTAGCGTTGTACTCTAATTAATTCTTCGTATAAAACATAAGTCGCTGTCCCCACTTTAGGGTTTCTTAGGGTTAGCGTAGTGCTCTAATTAATACTTCCTATAAAAAATTAGTAGCCGTCCGCTGTTTCTGGTTTCTTAACAGGTAGTGTAGTATCACAATTAATACTTCCAATAAACTATTAGAAGCCGTCCCCAGTTTTTGGTTTCTTAAAGTTAGCGTACTGCTCGAATTAATACTTCCTGTCAAATATTAGTAGCCGTCCCCAGTTTAAGGTTTGTTAAAGGTAGCGTAGTGCTCTAATTAAAATTTCCTATATAAAATTAGTAACCATTCCCAGTTTACGTTTTCCTAAAGGTAGCCTAGTGCTGTAATTAATACTTCCTATAAAACATTAGTGGCCATTCCCAGTTTATGGTTTCTGAAAGGTAGCGTAGTACTCTAATTAACACTCACTATAAAACATAAGTAGCAGTCTCCAGTTTATGATTTCTTAAAAGGTAGCGTAGTACTCTAGTTAATACTTCCTATAAAATAGTAGTAGCCGTCCCAATGTTTTGGTTTCTCAAAAGTAGCGTAGTACTCTAATTAGTACTTCGGATAAAAGATTATTAGCCGTCCCCAGTTTTTGGTTTCTTAAAGATAGCGTAGTACTGTAATTGATACTTCCTATAAAATATTAGTAGCCGTCCCCATGTTTTGGTTTCTCAAATTTAGCGTGGTACTCTAATTAATGCTTCGTATAAAACATAAGAATCCGTCCCCACCTTACGATTTCTTAAAGGTAGCGTAGTACTCTAATTAATACTTCCTATAAAACATTAGTGGCCGTCCCCAATTTTTGGTTTCTTAAAAGGTAGGATGGTACTCCAATTAATAGTTCCTATAAAATATTACTAGCTGTCCCCAGTTTTTGGTTTCTCAAAGGTAACCTAGTACTCTAATTAATACTTCGTGTAAAGCATTAGTAGCCAGCCCCAATTTTTGGTTTCTTAAAGGTAGTATAGTACTCTAATTAATACTTACTATAAACCATTGGTGGCCGTCCCCAGTTCTTTTGTTTTTAAAAGGTAGCGTAGTACTCTAATAATACTTCCTATAAAACATTAGTAGCCGTCCCCAGTTCTTTTGTTTCTTAAAAGGTAGCGTAGTACTCTAATAATACTTCCTATAAACCATTAGTAGCCGTCCCCGGTTTTTGGTTTCTTAAAGGTAGCGTTGTACACTAATTAGTACTTCCTATAAAACATTAGTAGCCGACCCCAGTTTATGTTTTGTTAAATGTAGCGTAGTGCTCTAATTAATACTTCCTGTAAAACATTAGTAGCTTTCCCCAGTTTATGGTTTCTTAAAAGCAGCGTAGTACTCTAATTAATCCTTCCTTTAAAACATAAGTAGCCGTCCCGAGTTTACGGTTTCTTAAAGGTAGTGTAGTATTCTAATTAATCCTTCCCTCAGAACATTAGTAGCTGTCCCTAGTTTATGGTATCTTGAAGGTAGTGTAGTACTCGAATTAATCCTTCCCTCAGAACATTAGTAGCTGTCCCCAGTTTTTGGTTTCTTAACAGGTAGCGTAGTGCTGTAATTAATACTTCCAATAAACTATTAGAAACCGCCCACAGTTTTCGGTTTCCCAAAGGTAACCTAGTACTCTAATTAATACTTCCTGTAAAACAGTAGTAGCTGGCCCCAGTTTATGGTTTTTTGAAGGTAGCATAGTACTCTAATTAATACTTCCTATAAAACATTAGTAGCCCTCTCCAGTTTTTGGTTTCTTAAGGGTAGCGTAGTACTCTTATTAATACTGGTTTCTTATAGGCTGCGTAGTGCTCTAATACTTCCTATATAAAATTAGTAGCCATCCGCAGTTTACGTTTTCCTAAAGGTAGTGTAGTGCTCTTATTAATACTTCCTATAAAACATTAGCAGCCATACCCAGTTTACGGTTTCTTTACAGGTAGCGCAGTACTCTAATTAAGACTTCCTATAAAACATAAGTAGCCCTCTCCAGTTTTTGGTGTCTTAAAAGGTAGTGTAGTACTGTAATTAATACTTACAATAAACCACTAGAAGCCGTCCCCAGTTTTTGGTTTCTTAAAGGTAGCGTAGTACTCTAATTAATACTTCCTATAAAACATTAGTAGCCATCCCCAGTTTTACGTTTCTTAAAGGTAGCGTAGTACTCTAATTAATACTTCCTATAAAACATTAGTAGCCGTCACCATGTTTTGGTTTCTCAAAGGTAGCATAGTACTCTATATAATGCTTCGTATAAAACATAAGAAATCGTCCCCACTTTATGGTTTCTTAAAGTTAGCGTAGGGCTCTAATTAGTACTACCTATAAAACAATAGTAGCCGTCCCCAGTTTATGGTTTCTTAAAGGTAGCGTGGTGGACAACACGGCGCTGGGGTGGGTTTTCTCCGGGACCTGCGGTTTCCCCCGCCATCTCATTCCACCGGTGCTCCATCTTCATCTCATGTATCATCAGTGTCACCGCCTGCGGTGCCGTATGTAGTAAAAGCTGGCGTTAAACGCTACACATTTCATTTAAAGGCAGCGTAATACTCCAATTAATACTTCCTGTAAAACTTTAGTAGCCTTCCCCATTTTATGGTTTCTTAAAAGGTAGCGTAGTACTGTAACTAATACTTCCTATAAAACATTAGTAGCCGTCCCCAGTTTTTGGTCTCTTAAAGGTAGCTTAGTACTCTAATTAATACTTCCTATAAAACATTAGTAGCCATCTCCAGTTTATGGTTTATTAAAGGTTGCGTAGTCCTCTAATTAATACATCCTATAAATCAGTAGTAGCCATTCACAGTTTAAGGTTTCTTAAATGTAGCATAGTATTATAATTAATACTTCCAATAAAACTTAAAAAGCCATCCCCAGTTTATGTTTTCTTAAAGGTAGCGTAGTACTCTAATTAATCCTTCCTGTATAACATTAGTAGCCGTTCCTAGTTTTTGGTTTCTCAAAGGTAACCTAGTACTCTAATTAAAACTTCCTATAAAACAATAGTATCTGTCCCAGCTTTTGGTTTCTTAAATGTAATGTAGTACTCTAACTAATACTTCCTATAAAACAGAAGTAGCCGTCCCCAGTTTATGGTTTCTTAAAGGTAGCGTAGTAAACTAATTAACACTTCCTATAAAACATTAGTCGCCGTCCCCAGTTTATGGTTTCTTGAAGCTAGCGTAGTACTCTAATTAATACTTGCCATAAAACATTAGTAGCCGTCCCCATGTTTTGGTTTCCCAAAGGTAGCATAGTGCTCTACTTAATGCTTCCTGTAAAACATTTGTAGCTGTCCCCAGTTTATGGTTTTTTGAAGGTAGTGTAGCACTCTAAGTAATACTTCCTATAAAACATAAGTAGCCCTCACCAGTTTATGGGATCTTAAGGGCGGCACAGTACATTAATTAATACTTCCTATAAAACATTAGTAGACATCCCTAGTTTATGGTTTGTTAAAGGTAGCGTAGTACTCTAATTAATGCTTTCCATAAAACATTAGTAGCCGTCCCCAGTTTATGGTATCTCAAAGGTAGCGTTGTACTCTAATTAATTCTTCGTATAAAACATAAGTCGCTGTCCCCACTTTATGGTTTCTTAGGGTTAGCGTAGTGCTCTAATTAATACTTCCTATAAAAAATTAGTAGCCGTCCGCTGTTTCTGGTTTCTTAACAGGTAGTGTAGTTTATTTGATGGATAATTTCCATAATTTCCATCAATTAACTAAAATAATAAGGTAGTGTAGTATCGCAATTAATACTTCCAATAAACTATTAGAAGCCGTCCCCAGTTTTTGGTTTCTTAAAGTTAGCGTACTGCTCGAATTAATACTTCCTGTCAAATATTAGTAGCCGTCCCCAGTTTATGGTTTGTTAAAGGTAGCGTAGTGCTCTAATTAAAATTTCCTATATAAAATTAGTAACCATTCCCAGTTTACGTTTTCCTAAAGGTAGCCTAGTGCTGTAATTAATACTTCCTATAAAACATTAGTGGCCATTCCCAGTTTATGGTTTCTGAAAGGTAGCGTAGTACTCTAATTAACACTCACTATAAAACATAAGTAGCAGTCTCCAGTTTTTGATTTCTTAAAAGGTAGTGTAGTACCGTAATTAATACTTCCAATAAGCCATTAGAACCCGTCCCCAGTTTTTGGTTTCTTAAAGGATGTGTAGTACTCTAGTTAATACTTCCTATAAAATAGTAGTAACCGTCCCAATGTTTTGGTTTCTCAAAAGTAGTGTAGTACTCTAATTAGTACTTCGGATAAAAGATTATTAGCCGTCCCCAGTTTTTGGTTTCTTAAAGATAGCGTAGTACTGTAATTGATACTTCCTATAAAATATTAGTAGCCGTCCCCATGTTTTGGTTTCTCAAATTTAGCGTGGTACTCTAATTAATGCTTCGTATAAAACATAAGAATCCGTCCCCACCTTACGGTTTCTTAAAGGTAGCGTAGTACTCTAATTAATACTTCCTATAAAACATTAGTGGCCGTCCCCAATTTTTGGTTTCTTAAAAGGTAGGATGGTACTCCAATTAATAGTTCCTATAAAATATTACTAGCTGTCCCCAGTTTTTGGTTTCTCAAAGGTAACCTAGTACTCTAATTAATACTTCGTGTAAAGCATTAGTAGCCAGCCCCAATTTTTGGTTTCTTAAAGGTAGTATAGTACTCTAATTAATACTTACTATAAACCATTGGTGGCCGTCCCCAGTTCTTTTGTTTTTAAAAGGTAGCGTAGTACTCTAATAAGACTTCCTATAAAACATTAGAAGCCGTCCCCAGTTCTTTTGTTTCTTAAAAGGTAGCGTAGTACTCTAATAATACTTCCTATAAACCATTAGTAGCCGTCCCCGGTTTATGGTTTCTTAAAGGTAGCGTAGTACACTAATTAGTACTTCCTATAAAACATTAGTAGCCGACCCCAGTTTATGTTTTGTTAAATGTAGCGTAGTGCTCTAATTAATACTTCCTGTAAAACATTAGTAGCTTTCCCCAGTTTATGGTTTCTTAAAAGCAGCGTAGTACTCTAATTAATCCTTCCTTTAAAACATAAGTAGCCGTCCCGAGTTTACGGTTTCTTAAAGGTAGTGTAGTATTCTAATTAATCCTTCCCTCAGAACATTAGTAGCTGTCCCTAGTTTATGGTATCTTGAAGGTAGTGTAGTATTCGAATTAATCCTTCCCTCAGAACATTAGTAGCTGTCCCCAGTTTTTGGTTTCTTAACAGGTAGCGTAGTGCTGTAATTAATACTTCCAATAAACTATTAGAAACCGCCCACAGTTTTCGGTTTCCCAAAGGTAGCCTAGTACTCTAATTAATACTTCCTGTAAAACAGTAGTAGCTGGCCCCAGTTTATGGTTTTTTGAAGGTAGCATGGTACTCTAATTAATACTTCCTATAAAACATTAGTAGCCCTCTCCAGTTTTTGGTTTCTTAAGGGTAGCGTAGTACTCTAATTAATACTGGTTTCTTATAGGTAGCGTAGTGCTCTAATACTTCCTATATAAAATTAGTAGCCATCCGCAGTTTACATTTTCCTAAAGGTAGTGTAGTGCTCTTATTAATACTTCCTATAAAACATTAGCAGCCATCCCCAGTTTACGGTTTCTTTACAGGTAGCGCAGTACTCTAATTAAGACTTCCTATAAAACATAAGTAGCCCTCTCCAGTTTTTGGTGTCTTAAAAGGTAGTGTAGTACTGTAATTAATACTTACAATAAACCACTAGAAGCCGTCCCCAGTTTTTGGTTTCTTAAAGGTAGCGTAGTACTCTAATTAATACTTCTCATAAAACATTAGTAGCCATCCCCAGTTTTACGATTCTTAAAGGTAGCGTAGTACTCTAATTAATACTTCCTATAACACATTAGTAGCCGTCACCATGTTTTGGTTTCTCAAAGGTAGCATAGTACTCTATATAATGCTTCGTATAAAACATAAGAAATCGTCCCCACTTTATGGTTTCTTAAAGTTAGCGTAGGGCTCTAATTAGTACTACCTATAAAACAATAGTAGCCGTCCCCAGTTTATGGTTTCTTAAAGGTAGCGTGGTGGACAACATGGCGCTGGGGTGGGTTTGCTCCGGGACCTGCGGTTTCCCCCGCCATCTCATTCCACCAGTGCTCCATCTTCATCTCATGTATCATCAGTGTCACCGCCTGCGGTGCCGTATGTAGTAAAAGCTGGCGTTAAACGCTACACATTTCATTTAAAGGCAGCGTAATACTCCAATTAATACTTCCTGTAAAACTTTAGTAGCCTTCCCCATTTTATGGTTTCTTTAAAGGTAGCGTAGTACTGTAACTAATACTTCCTATAAAACATTAGTAGCCGTCCCCAGTTTTTGGTCTCTTAAAGGTAGCTTAGTACTCTAATTAATACTTCCTATAAAACATTAGTAGCCATCCCCAGTTTATGGTTTATTAAAGGTAGCGTAGTCCTCTAATTAATACATCCTATAAATCAGTAGTAGCCATTCACAGTTTAAGGTTTCTTAAATGTAGCATAGTATTATAATTAATACTTCCAATAAAACTTAAAAAGCCATCCCCAGTTTATGTTTTCTTAAAGGTAGCGTAGTACTCTAATTAATCCTTCCTGTATAACATTAGTAGCCGTTCCTAGTTTTTGGTTTCTCAAAGGTAACCTAGTACTCTAATTAAAACTTCCTATAAAACAATAGTATCTGTCCCAGCTTTTGGTTTCTTAAATGTAATGTAGTACCCTAACTAATACTTCCTATAAAACAGAAGTAGCCGTCCCCAGTTTATGGTATATAAAAAGGTAGCGTAGTACCCTAATTGATACTTCCTATAAAACATTAGTAGCCGTACCCAGTTTTTGGTTTCTTAACAGGTAGCTTAGTGCTGTAATTAATACTTCCAATAAACTATTAGAAACCGCCCACAGTTTTCGGTTTCCCTAAGGTAACCTAGTACTCTAATTAATACTTCCTATAAAACATTTGTAGCCGTCCTCAGTTTTTGATTTCCTAAAGGTAGCATAGTACTCTAATTAATACTTCCTGTAAAACAGTAGTAGCTGGCCCCAGTTTATGGTTTTTTGAAGGTAGCATAGTACTCAAATTAATACTTCCTATAAAACATTAGTAGCCCTCTCCAGTTTTTGGTTTCTTAAAAGGTGGTGTAGTACTCTAATTAATACTTCCTGTAAAACATTAGTAGCCGTCCCCAGTTTATGGTTTCTTAAAGGTAGCGTAGTACTCTAATTAATACTGGTTTGTTATACGTAGCATAGTGCTCTAATACTTCCTATATAAAATTAGTAGCCATGCCCTGTTTACGTTTTCCTAAAGGTAGTGTAGTGCTCTTATTAATACTTCCTATAAAACATTAGCAGCCATCCCGAGTTTACGGTTTCTTTACAGGTAGCGCAGTACTCTAATTAAGACTTCCTATAAAACATAAGTAGCCCTCTCCATATTTTGGTTTCTTAAAAGGTAGTTTAGTACTGAATTAATACTTACAATAAACCACTAGAGCCATCCCCAGTTTTTGGTTTCTTAAAGGTAGCGTAGTACTCTAATTAATACTTCCTATCAAACATTAGTAGCCGTCCCCATGTTTTGGTTTCTCAAAGGTAGCATAGTACTCTAATTAATGCTTCGTATAAAACATAAGAATCCGTCCCCACTTTATGGTTTCTTAAAGTTAGCGTAGGGCTCTAATTAGTACTACCTATAAAACATTAGTAGCCGTCCCCAGTTTATGGTTTCTTAAAGGTAGCGTGGTGGACAACACGGCGCTGGGGTGGGTTTTCTCCGTGACCTGCGGTTGCCCCCGCCATCTCATTCCACCAGTGCTCCATCTTCATCTCATGTATCATTAGTGTCACCGCCTGCGGTGCCGTATGTAGTAAAAGGTGGCGTTAAACTCTACACATTTCATTTGAAGGTAGCGTAATACTCCAATTAATACTTCCTGTAAAACATCAGTAGCCTTCCCCATTTTATGGTTTTATAAAAGGTGGCGTAGTGCTCTAATTAATACTTCCTATAAATCTTTATTAGCCATCCACAGTTTACGGTTTTCTAAAGGTAGCGTAGTACTGTAATTAATAATTCCTATAAAACATTAGTAGCCGTCCCCTGTTTAAGGTTTCTTAAAGTTAGCATAGTACTCTAATTAAATTTCCTATAAAACATAGTAGCCGTCCCCAGTTTATGGTTTCTTAAAGGTAGTGTAGTACTCTAATTAATATTGGTTTGTTTCATAAATTCGTTCGATTCTTGTTACTTGTTTAGGATAAAGAACGCCTGCACTGTATGCCCTTATCACAACTACGGCAACGAAGTTGCCTAGTTATCTAGGGGTAATCTGTTTACATACGCAAGTTCATCGAAAGTAAACAAGGCAATGAACTTTTCAAAACAAACTTTATTTTGTGCTGTATGCACCATTATTATCAATAACATATTTCCATTTCTCAGGAAGCTTATCAATTCCATTTTTCCAAAATCTTGCAGTTTTCTGGTTGACGAACTCTTCTTTGGCGAGTCTGCAATCCTCCAAGGAAATAAGGTGTTTGCCATTAAGGAAGTTTTGCAGGGATCGGAACAAATGATAGTCGGATGGGGCAATGTCTAGGAGAATAATGCGGGTGAGGTAACACATCGCAGTCGAAATCCCGTAATTTCTGACGAGTTACCAGGCAAGTGTGTGGTTTGGCATAGTCTTGATGGAAGACGACTCCTCCATTAGATGCTAATTCTGGCCTTTTCTGTCCTAGGGCAACCGTCAAACGATCCAACTGAGAACAGTTTTTCTCTGAATTGATGGTCTCCCCAGGAGGAAGAGATTCATAATAAATAATTCCTTTCCAGTCCCACCAAATGCACAGCATAATCTTCTCAGGATGAAGCCCTGATTTAGGAATTGAGAGTGGTGGTTCCCCTTTCTTACGCCATGACTTTCTCTTTCGGATGTTGTACACAATCCACTTCTCGTCTCCTGTAACCAACTGTTCCAGAAAAGGGGCAGTTTTATTGCGTCTTATGAATGCGTCACAGATGGAAACGTGCTGAACCAAAATTTGTTTACTCAGTTCGTGCGGAACCTAACATCCCGAAGATTTACGTAACCAAGTTTCTTTAGGTGCCTGACTACAGTTGCATGAGATAAGTTTAGCTCCTGACCTGCCTTCCGAGTTGTTATTCTGGGGTTGTTCGTAATCATGTCCTTAATCCTTTCCTCATCCGTAACCACAGGTCATCCAGAACGAGGTTTGTCTTTCACACAGAAGTTCCCAGCTCAAAATCAAAGAAACCATTTTTGACATGCTCGATTCCTCACTGCTTATTCTCCGTAAACAGCACTAATTTTCCGTTGAGTTTTGTGAGGCGGTTTTACCTTTACGGTAATAAAACAGAATTAAATGTGGAAAAAGTTCCTTTTAGCCTTCCATATTAACATTCTCAAGTTACAGCTCCACACTGTTGCATCCACAAACCCGTACTGAAGTTTGGTTACCAATTCTTACATAAGTTGACCTATTTACCTTTGGCCGTGAGGTCGCTGTGGTTTGTGTTCATAGCATTCTTTTCAATTATTGTATTTGTAAAGAGACCCTATATTGTAAGGCAACTTCTTTGATGGAAAAGTAATTGGGGCATGCAGTGTTTGCAGGAGTTCTTAGTCGTAAACAGGTAACAAGAAAGGAACGAATTTATGAGACAACCCGATACTTCCTGTAAAACAGTATTAGCTGTCCCCAGTTTGTGGTTTTATAAAGGTAGCGTAGTACTCTTATTAATATATCCTGTAAAACATTAGTAGCCATCCCCAGTTTATGGTTTCTTAAAAGGTAGCGTAGTACTGTAACTAATACTTCCTATAAAGCATTAGTAGCCGTCCCCAGTTTTTGGTTTCTTAAAGGTAGCTTAGTACTCTAATTAATACTTCCTATAAAACATTAGTTGCCATCCCCAGTTTACGGTTTATTAAAGGTAGCGTAGTCCTCTAATTAATACATCCTATAAATCAGTAGTAGCCATCCACAGTTTAAGGTTTCTTAAATGTAGCATAGTATTATAATTAGTACTTCCAATAAAACTTAAAAAGCCATCCCCAGTTTATGTTTTCTTAAAGGTAGCGTAGTACTCTAATTAATCCTTCCTATAAAACATTATTAACCGTGCCTAGTTTTTGGTTTCTTAAAAGGTAGCCTAGTTCTCTAATTAATACTTTCTGTAAAACATTTGTAGCCGTCCCCAGTTTTTGGTTTCTGAAAGGTAGCGTGGTACTCTAAGTAATGCTTCGTATAAAACAATACTAGAAATCCCCAGTTTTTTTTCTCAAAGGTAGTGTAGTACTCTAATTAATTCTTCCAATAAAACATTTGTAGGCGTCGTCAGTTTTTGCTTCTCAAAGGTAGCTTAGTACTCTAATTAATACTTCCTATAAAACATTAGTAGCGGTCCACAGTTTTTGGTTTCTCAAAGGTAACCTAGTACTCTAATTAATATTTCCTATAAAACATTTGTAGCCGTCCCCAGTTTTTGATTTCCTAAAGGTTGCATAGTACTCTAATTAATACTTCCTATAGAACATTAGTGCCCATCCCCAGTTTTTGGTTTCTTAACGGTAGCGTAGTACTCCAATTAATACATCCTGTAAAACATTAGTAGTTGGCCCCAGTTTATTGTTTTTTGAAGGTAGTGTAGTACTCTAATTAGTACTTCCTGTAAAACATTAGTAACCGTCCCCAGTTTTTGGTTTCTTAAAGGTAGCGTAGTACCCTAATTAATGCTTCGTATAAAACATAAGAAATCGTCCCCACTTTATGGTTTCTTAAAGTTAGTGTAGGGCTCTAATTAGTACTTCCTATAAAACATTAGTAGGCGTCCCCAGTTTATGGTTTCTTAAACTTAGCGTGGTGGACAACACGGCGCTGGGGTGGGTTTTCTCCGGGACCTGCTGTTTCCCCCGCCATCTTAGTCCACCGGTGCTCCATCTTCATCTCATGTATCATCAGTGTCAGTGCCTGCGGTGCCGTATGTAGGAAAAGCTGGCGTTAATTTCTACACATTTCATTTAAAGGTAGCGTAGTACTCCAATTAATACTTCCTGTAAAACATTACCAGCCTTCCCCAGTTTATGGTTTCATAAAAGGTGGCGTAGTGCTCTAATTAATACTTCCTATAAAACTTTATTAGCCATCCCCAGTTTGCGGTTTCCTAAAGTAGTGTAGAACTATAATTGATAATTCCTATAAAAGATTAGTAGCCGTCCCCTGTTTAAGGTTTCTAAAAGTTAGCATAGTACTCTGATAATAACTTCCTATAAAACATGAGTAGCCATCCCCAGTTTATGCTTTCTTAAAGGTAGTGTAGCACTCTAATTAATACTTCCTGGTAAACATTAGTAGCCGTCCCCAGTTTATTTTTTCTAAAAAGGTGGCGTAGTACTCCAATTAATATTGGTTTGTTACATAAATTCGTTCGATTCTTGTTACTTGTTTACGACAAAGAACGCCTGCACTGTATGCCCGTAACACAACTACGGCAACGAAGTTGCCTAATTATCTAGGGGTAATCTGTTTAATTACGCAAGGTCATCGAAAGTAAACAAGGCAATGAACTTTTCAAAACAAAATTTATTTTGTGCAGGATGCACCACTATTAACAATAACATATTTCAATTTCCCAGGAAGCTTATCAATTCCATTTTTCCAAAACCTTGCAATTTTCTGGTTGACGAACTCTTCTTTGGCGAGTCTGCAATCCTCCAAGGAAGTAAGGCGTTTGCCATTAAGGAAGTTTTGCAGGGATCGGAATAAATGATAGTCGGATGGGGCAATGTCTGGAGAATAAGGCGGGTGAGGTAACACATCCCAGCCGAAATCCCGTAATTTCTGAAGAGTTGTTGTTTGGCATAGTCTTGATGGAAGACGACTCTACCATTAGATGCTAATTCTGGCCTTTTCTGTCCTGGGGCAACCGTCAGACGATCCAACTGAGAACAGTATTTCTCTGAATTGATGGTCTCCCCAGGAGGAAGAAAGTCATAATAAATAATTCCTTTCCAGTCCCACCAAATGCACAGCATAATCTTCTCAGGATGAAGCCCTGGTTTAGGAATTGAGAGTGGTGGTTCCCATTTCTTACGCCATGACTTTCTCTTTCGGATGTTGTACACAATCCACTTCTCGTCTCCTGTAACCAACTGTTCCAGAAAAGGGGCAGTTTTATTGCGTCTTATCAGTGCGTCACAGATGGAAACGTGCTGAACTAAAATTTGTTCACTCAGTTCGTGCGGAACCTAACATCCCGAAGATTTTGCGTAACCAAGTTTCTTTAGGTGCCTGGCTACAGTTGCATGAGATAAGTTTAGCTCCTGACCTACCTTCCGTGTTGTTATTCTGGGGTTGTTCGTAAGCATGTCCTTATTCCTTTCCTCATCCGTAACCACAGGTCGTCCAGAACGAGGTTTGTCTTTCACACAGAAGTTCCCAGCTCGAAATCGAGTAAACCATTTTTGACATGCCCGGTTCCTCACTAATTCTTCTCCGTAAACAGCACAAATTTTCCGTTGAGTTTGTGAGGCGCTTTTACCTTTTCGGTAATAAAACAGCATTAAATGTCGAAAATGTTCCTTTTTGCCTTCCATATTAACATTCACAAGTTACAACTCCACACTGTTTCATCCACAAACTCGTACTGAAGTTTGGTTACCAGTTCTTACATAAGTTGACCTATTTACCTTTGGCCGTGAGGTCGCTGTGGTTTGTGTTCATAGCATTCTTTTCAATTATTGTATTTGTAAACAAACCCCATATTGTTAGGCAACTTCTTTGATGGAAAAGTAATGGGGGCATGCAGTGTTCTCAGGAGTTCTTAGTCGTAAACACGTAACAAGAATCGAACGAATTTATGAGACAACCCGATACTTCCTGTAAAACAGTATTAGCTGTCCCCAGTTTGTGGTTTTATAAAGGTAGCGCAGTACTCTAATTAATACTTCATATAAAACATAAATAGCCCTCCCCAGTTTATGGTTTCATAAAAGGTAGCGTAGTGCTCTAATTAATACTTTCTATAATCCATTAGTAGCCGTCCGCAGTTCTTTTGTTTCTTAAAAGGTAGCGTAGTACTCTAATTAATACTTCCTATAAAACATTAGTAGCCGTCCCCACTTCTTTTGTTTCTTAAAAGGTAGAGTAGTACTCTAATTAATACTTCCTGTAAAACATTAGTAGCTGACACCAGATTTTGGTTTCTCAAAGGTGGCGTAGTACTCTAATTAATACTTCCTATAATCCATTAGTAGCCATCCCCAGTTCTTTTGTTTCTTAAAAGGTAGCGTAGTCGGACACTCCTCGTTCTCGATGTCGGGATAGCTGTTACCTTTTCCGCCTCCATCTTTAATGCTGCCGTTAGCGCCTCATGGATTGTTTTATAATCGCCGAGCATTAGGCGGTGACGAATCTCCGTGTTCCGTACCTCGTCAACTAATGTGTAGGCAGCTTCCCGGGATACGAACTCTGGTGGGAGGTCGACTAGGGCCTTGCTTGCCAGTTGTTCAACTGCCAGGGCGAACTCCTGCAGCGTCTCCCCCGGCTGCTGCGACCTTGCCTTTAGCTGGCTGCGGTACGCTGCGGCTAAGCGGTGGTTTCCGAAACGATTCTCCAGGGCCTCCCAGATGTCCTTGCGCGCCGCCGTTGTCTGCACCGCGTTTATGACTTCCGCGGCCCGTCCCTGGAGGCTGGCTATTAACTGTGTGGCCTCTTCCTCTGGCGACCATTTGTTGTGCTTGGCCACTGCGTCGAACTGGCGGCGGAAGACTTCAAACGTTGATGCGCCGTCATACTTGGGAGGTTTGACGCGCGCAGATGTGTCGCGTCCCGGCGCGTCGGCCTTCAAATCCTTCAGCTTCCTGCCGACGACGTCCTCCACCATGGCGTTCAGGGACTTGACGCTGCTGTCGGCCTTTCCCTCCAGGTTGTTTACGCGGTTCGCAAGGTCTTCGACGTCTTCCACCACGACGTTCAGGGTCTTGGCGTTATTGTCGGCCTTTTCCGCTAAATCAATAAGGCGGTCGTCTACTTGACCCATCCGCTTGTCCAGCTTCGCGACGTCATCCCTCACGCCGGCCAACTGTTCCTCAAATTTGGTGGCGAGGAACTCGTTCGCCTCCTTCATTTCCGTGGCCAGACTGTCGTTCGCTGCCCTCATTTCTGTGGTCAGTTCGGCCATCTTTGCGGTCATTGTCGTGGCCAAGTTGTTTGCCGCTTCTGTTTTTGTTGTTAACTCGTTCATCTTCGCGTCCATTTTCTCGGTGATGTTGTCATTCGCCGTTTTCATTTCCGATGTCAGTTAGGCTTTCGTTTCCATCATCTTCTCCAAAATCTTTTCCAATGCCGCGTGAATGGTTGTAATGTTCGGTGATGTTGCTGTCCCGCTTCCTGACACCAGTGTGACTTTGTGGGTTTGTGAAATGAAAAGTCCAATTACACCACTCAAAAATGTTCTTTATTTCCACCGACTTACAGTTGAACACTGGCCAATTACACAGAATTACGTAATGCACACAATTACGATTCACCAGTTCGTCCGTTACAATTCCACTTTGCTCTCGCAATTACGTACAATCCTCCGATGCACGTACACAATCTTCTCGTCCGTACACTAGCACTGCACTCTTACGCTGCTTGCCAACAACTGACTGACTCCAGCCCGACGTGTTGCTTATATAGGGTATACTGGCCAATCTAGACGATTCTGGATTAGATTAAATATCCCGTAAGTTCGAGATCTCAGGTGGAGCGAAAAGAGACGACACTGATGTTTTTCCAGCCAACCCTCGTTACCGCTATAAGACAAATGTCTGGGCTTGGCGAACCTGCTGCTGCCGGTCAGTTCTATAGGGAGTTCCGACGTTCGGGTGACAATATCTTCAATCTTGTAAAAAGATCTTTACAGGAGCATCTGGTGTGGCTGTTAGTAATAATTCTTATAACACTCTTTTTCATAAGAAATATTTTTTTACGTTCTACTGAGTTGCCCCAAAATAATATTCCATAATAGAGTTAAAGTATGCATAATATACTAATTTAAGTGTGTCATTAGAACTCACATTAACCAGCTCTCGGATAGCATAACAGGCAGAGCTGAGTTTAGGTAAGATATAATTTATGTGAGCTTCCCAATCTAAACATCTGTCCACTTGAAGGCCCAGAAATTTTATGCTGTCAATTTCTTCTAATAACATATCATTAATCCCGATTTCTATTTCAGAATGTGATGTACAACAGGTTATAAATTTGACCACTTTTGTTTTGTCTAGATTCACAGATAATTTGTTCGCTTTAAACCAGCATGACATACAGTTCAAAACATAATTCATTTTAATTATATACTCGTTTAAATTAGTACTGGTCACCAGGACACTAGTGTCATCAGCGAAAAGAACTGTACTTGCAATGTCCTTTATATAAAGTGAGAGGTCATTTATATAGATCAGAAATAATAAAGGCCCTAACACGGAACCTTGGGGTACTCCATGATTTACTACTTTCCAGTTTGAAGTTTGTTTTTCATAACCAATGTCACTGACAGCTACTTCAACACTCTGTTTTCTTTCATTTAGATATGATACAAACCACCTTAAATGTTCATTTTTTAGCCCAGAGAATTCCAATTTTGCTATAAGAATGTCATGATTAACACAATCAAAAGCCTTTGCTAGATCACAAAAAATTCCACCTACATGTCTTTTATCATTTAAGGCAGTCAACACTTCATGTGTAAGTTTGTAAGTTGCATTATTAGTCGATATTCCCTTTCTGAATCCAAACTGATCACTGACAAGTATGTTGTTATATTCAAGGTGTTTATATAGTCTGGTGAACATTACTTTTTCAAGAACTTTTGAAAAAATTGGCAAGAGAGATATTGGTCTATAATTTGAAACATTATTGCGTTCGCCTGTTTTGAAAAGAGGTTTAACAACTGAGTATTTCATTCTGTCAGTAAAAATACCAGTCTTTAGAGACTCATTACATAAATAACTAAGGGGAATGCTAATTTGTGAGGAGCAAGATTTTATAATTTTTTTAGTTATTTCATCATAACCAGAAGAATTCTTCATTTTTAAAGAGTCAATAATTTTATTTATTTCGGAAGGTGTAGCTAAACTGACTTTAAATGTAGGTACAGAGTTTGTGAAACTTGATCTTAGAAATTCTAGTGCTGCATCTTTACTTCCATAATTAATATTTAATTTTTTTTACATCCAAAAAGAATTTGTTAAACAATTCTGCAACTTCAAGAGGTTTGGCAATTTCATGATTGTCAACATTGAGTGTTATTGGGCAATTTTCTGATGAGTGTTTACATGTCACATTTTTTATTCTATTCCAAGTGGTTTTTATTTTATTGTCTGAGTTCTGAATTAGTTCATTATAATGCAATACTCTAGCTGCTATTATTACCTTCTTTAGAAGTTTACAATAGTTTTGTAGTAGTTTTTAAATACAAATTGTTACTGATTCTAACTTGCTGATATAGTTCTCTTCTACACCTGCATGAGGTTTTAATTCCTAAAGTGAGCCAGGAATTGTCTTTTTTAAAGTTAAATGTTTTTTTATACTTGGATGGGAAGCAAAATTCAAACTGAGTTTTAAAGCTCACGGAGCATTCACCAGACCAGACGGGAACTCTCTTCTAACAACATTCAGTTGCTCGCCCTTCATCTACGAATAAGTAACTCGCTTCACATGTGTGATTGGGATAACATAGACAGGATAACTTTCAGCTCCATGACACACAACTTGAACAGCACAACTTCTCGCCACAAGAAGAAGTTTGAACGCCTTGCAGCCAACAAGAAACCTTCTGCGACTCCGGATACTAGCCGCAGAGTAATCAATTTATCCAACTACCAATTATCACCAGATGAAACTTCCTTGCTTGCCAAAGGAGGCAATTACGCAGTAGTCCCGTCTACGTTACCAGTGGAGGACATCATTTCCAGCATTGAGTCGGGAATACGTGGCCTTCCAGCAGCAACAGCCAATGAAATTCACCGGGAGTCCGCCAGGATTCTCCAACATGCCAAGGCTCCACCCAGTAACCTCACATCTCAAGAGAGGACCGCCTTAAAGAACTTAAATAACAACAAAAGTATCATTATCTGCTCGGCTGACAAGGGAAATGCCACCGTCATTTTGAACCAATGTGATTACGAGAACAAAATCTCAGATCTTCTTACACCGGACACATACCGCCAAATCAAACGGGATCCCACAGCTCGCATTGTTCGAAACACCAATGCCCTTATTAAGAAATCTTCCCTACCAGCAGAGGACAAACGCCGCATCATCAAATCTGAAGCACAGCCTCCCAGACTTTACGGCCTACCAAAAATCCACAAACCGGATGTGCCTCTGCGGCCCATTGTCAGTGGAATTGGATCTCCGACTTACGCCTTAGCCAAACATCTAGCCTGCCTCCTACAACCACACGTCGGCTCAACAGATTCCTTCATTAAAGATTCCGGTCATTTCATCCAGAAAATTCAAAGCATCACACTACAACCTCACGACCTTCTCATCAGCTTCGATGTCGTCTCTCTCTTCACCATGGTCCCAGTGCAAGAAGCACTCGCACAGTTACAACACACCTTCTCAGACGACTTAATCGCACTCTTCCGTCATGTTCTGACCACGACATATTTCCAGTGGAACCACTCATTCTACGAACAGATAGATGGCGTTGCTATGGGTAGCCCTCTCAGCCCGGTTGTGGCCAATTTCTTCATGGAGTCCTTCGAGTCCCATGCCTTAGACACGGCTCCACTAAAACCGACTGTCTGGCTCCGATATGTAGATGACACTTTTGTCGTATGGTCACACGGAAAAGAAGCCCTGCAAGATTTCCTACTACATCTTAACAGCATCAACCCCCGCATTCAATTTACCATGGAAGAAGAGAAAGATGGACAACTAGCTTTCCTGGACGTCCTGGTCAGCAAGAAAACAGACGGCACCCTTGGGCACACTGTTTACCGTAAGCCCACCCATACGGACCGCTATCTGAATAAGGCTTCAAACCATCACCCCAGACAAAAACGTGCCATGTTAAATACACTCGTAAATCGTGCTTCACGCATTTGCGAACCACAGTTATTAAGAACAGAACTCCGTCACCTAGAACAAGCCTTTTTATCCAATGGCTACTCCATCCAAGAAGTCAGAAGAGCTTGCCGTCCTGCCAGACCGAAACCTGCCTCACAGAATGCACAGAGGCCCAAATATAATGGCACAGTTTTCCTGCCATATTTCAATAATGTCACCGACCGTATTCAACATATACTGCAGCGACACAACGTCAACACTGTTTTCAAGCCCACTAAACAACTCAACAATCTACTACGCTCGGCTAAAGATCCTCGGGAGCCTCTATCATCATCTGGTGTATACCGTATTCCCTGTTCCTGTGGTTTGGTCTACATTGGAACCACACAGCGCAGCATTAACACCAGACTCGCCGAACACAAAAGAAACTGCCGCTTGGGACAAACTGAAAAGTCTGCAGTCGCCCAACACGCCATTGAAGCTGAGGGCGAACACATTATAAAATTCCAGGACACCAACATTCTTTCATCTATAACACATTACCATGCCCGGCTACAACGCGAGGCTATTGAAATTTATAAACATCCACATAATTTTAATAAGAAAGAAGAAACTTTGAAGCTCAACAGCAACTGGCACCCTGTCATCGAACATAAGAAACGACACAGAACAGAAGAAAACCAAGCGAACCAACCAGAAGGTAGCATCCCTATCCAAGCCCGCCCACTCCCTCGCTCCGTCCGCCAGCCGGTCCAATCAGCGGAGGTCACTAACAGTATAAATACTGCAGCCCAGACAGTCAACACTTCAGACGCTACGCTAACTTCTCCGAGGAGACTACGACCACGCCACTGAAGATGTCCGCCGCAGTTGCGGACGAAACGTCTGGTAACTACAAATCCAGCAGACCACGGCATAACAGCCCGGAAATAACTTCCAGTTATATTGACTCCGGCCGTGAAAGCCTACGCTCTCTCATATGTATTTAGGTTTGAGTTTTAAATTTATCTTATCAATCCTTAGAATTTGTGCATCATGATCTGATAGTCCATTAGTTTTTGAAGAGACAGAGCAAAATTTAGTCATATCTGAATTTACAAATATGTTTTCAGCAGCTGTGGATGAATTATTTTGGATTCTTGTTGGAAAGTTAACTGTACATGTCATGTGGTATGTGGTAAATAAAGAGCTAAGCTGTTCCCTTTGAAGACTCGATTTCAGATAATCTACATTTATGTCACCACAAATGATTATTTCTGTTTTTGTTTTAAATAGAAAGTTCAGAGCATATTCTAATTGAATTTTAAAACTCTGAAAACTACCTAAGGGCGATCGATAAATGGCTACTATGACTAAGTTCAAATGACTTCCAATTAACTGAACTGCATAGAGTTCGAGGTCTTTTTCATAACAAAATCTGGATAAATCTAAAGCTTTAAAGATCAGATCATTCCTAACATATATACAAAGTCCACCTTTATGTAATTTTTTTCTACTGTATTCTGCTCCTAAAGAGTACCCTTGCAATATATAAATAGTAGCATTAAAATTATACACATCCAAACTATTACCTTACCCATTGTTCAGAACAGATTACTCTGCAAAAGCATTGAATCTTGTATTCCATCCCAAAAGTACTTTTAAATATATTTCCTTTTTTATGTAACTCTTTAGGAGGCTCCTCAAATATTTCCTCTTTTAATACTCCATTCAAAACTGCATTTTTACATCTAGTTGGAGTGCATAGAAATTCTGATAATTTATCACACTTTCTTCTGAAAGTTTCTTCAAGTAGATAAGCTTGCTATTGATGCATAAATAGCTCACTAATAATCTCTTCTCTTTGTTAGCACCTTTACAGCCAACCATACTTTATACCAGTTAATTTCTCCCTTACTCTTGAGTTTCAGTTATTCTGTAATGCTTAGTTAATATTTGCTTCTAAGGCCTTTTCTTCCTCTTTGACAGCTTAATACCATTCTGATCTGACTTTTCTTCTAAGTCTTTATAAGACCAAGGCACATTTTTACAGTTTGACATGCAGGGGCAGTTCTTCCTTGTGCCGAGTCACCTACTTGTTTTTGAATAACTTACATGATTATGTTTTATGTTCTAGCATTTAATTTTCCTATATAAGAGTTCTCCAAGTTATATTTTGTAATGTAGCCGCTCTCTTGGCGCTCGCACGTTGATAATGCAGCTAGCTTACTTCCCTACTAGTGATTTGTTATGAAAAGGCCAAGGTGACCGTAACACTTGCGGCAGTTGAGGAGACGGAGGGGCAGAATGCATTGTTGGTTACCATGGCTACGGATTCGATTCATAGAAGCCATATATTCCGCACCAACTCGTGTTGCCATTTCTTCCTACTTTTTCGTTTATTTAAAAAGAAATTTGTTGGTAGAAGTGGTGATCATTGATTATTGTCTGATATCTGAGGTGTTTAATTTTTCATATTTAAGGGATTTTCAATGAATCAAACACGACTTGGCGTGTCTCCAAACATCCTTTCCTTTATGAAAAATAATGACAAACACATCGTGGTAAATGTTGGTAGACCAACATCAGTGCTATGTTTAGAAAAGCTTTGCAGTAGAGCATCTACAAAATACACCATGAAATTTAAGACTCGTTTGTATGAGGAACATAATTGTGTTGGATTGAAGGAGCTGGGAAAAAACACTAACAAAATTGCAGACACTCTTCGGGAAAGCTCACGTCTGTATATTGTCACGCAAACAGCGAACTCGCGATGCCGATCAATAAATGATGGCCGGTGGAGAGAGGGGAGACAGGAGGGGTAGCTGAGTCTTCGTTTACCCCTCCTCCTGCCACTCGAAGTGACACGAAGCTTCGAGAAACCGGAAGCGACAGTCAGTTGAGAGTAGTGTTGTTATGGCGTGCGTTGTGTAAGTAGCGTCGAGCGTACGTGTAGATTGATATTGGAAAATCAACTAATTGTGTACATTAAATTGTAATTGTGAACAGTGTATTGCTACGAAAATAAAGTGCAATTGTTTTGTGTTTGTAACATCGACTTTTTATTTCACGAACCCACAAAGTCACAACTGGTGTCAGGAAGCGGGACGATAACATCACCTAACATTACGGCCATGGAATCGGCATTAGAAATGCTTTTAGCGAAGATGAACGAGACAGAAGCGGCAAACAACAACTTGGCCACGACAATGACCGCAAAGATGGCCGAACTGACCACAGAAATGAGGGCAGCGAACGACAGCCTGGCCACGGAGATGAAAGCGGCAAACGAGGCCCTTGCCGTGAAGTTTGAAGAACAGTTGGCCGGCGTGAGGGATAACGTGACGGAGCTGGGCAAGCGGATGGGCCAAGTGGACGAGCGCGTCGAGGACATGGCGAGCCGCGTTGACGACCTGGAGGGAAAGGCCGACAGCAGCGTCAAGTCCCTGAACGCCATAGTAGAGGACGTCGTCGGCAGGAAACTGAAGGATTTGAAGGCCGACGCGCCGGGACGCGACACAACATCTGCGCGCGTCAAACCGCCGAAATATGACGGCGCGTCAACATTTGAGGTCTTCCACCGCCAGTTCGACACAGTGGCCAAGCACAACAGATGGTCACCGGAGGAGAAGGCCACACAGCTAATAGCCAGCCTCCAGGGATGGGCCGCGGAAGTCCTAAACGCGGTGTAAACAACGGCAGCGCCCAAGGACATCAGGGAGGCCCTGGAGATTCGTTTCGGGAACCACCGCTAAGCCGCAGCGTACCGCAGCCAGCTAAAGGCAAGGTCACAGCAGCCAGGGGAGACGCTGCAGGAGTTCGCCATAGCGATCGAGCAGCTGGCTAGCAAGGCCTTGGTTGACCTGCCACTGGAGTTCGTATCCCGGGAAGCCGCCTACAACTTTGTCGACGGGGTACGGGACACGGAGATTCATCAGTGCCTAATGCTCGGCGATTATAAAACCATCCACGAGGCGCTGACAGCGGCATTAAGGATGGAGGCGGCCAAGGTAGCATCTATCCCGACGTCGAGAACGAGGAGTGTCCGCTACGCCGGAGACAGATGACCAGCTGAGTGACGCCGGCGAACACCTAGTGGCCTGTGTTGGGGGTGTGGACAGCCCAGACTCCTGCAGAGAGACTGCACACACCAGGAGGAGCAGCCGGAAATTGAGTAAGGGCCGTCGTGGAGAGGGGCACGTCGGCGCCATCACCACCATCCCCTCGAGTGACACTGCGCGCCGTCAGCCGGCGTAAGGACGACAGCCTCATCGCGGACGGTTGGGTCAGAGGAAAGCCGTGCCGCGTGCTGTTGGACACCGGGGCAGCCGTGACCATCATCAGACCTGACGTGGCGAAGGGTTTGTCGACAAGGAAGCCGAGCCGACCATACGAGCTTGTCACGGTATCGGCGATATCTTGCCTGTGGAGATGGAGGCCCTGCTGGAGCTGACCTTGGGACGGAGTGCCGTGCGTCTGTGGGTGTTCGTCGCGAAGGTGGCTGAGGAGGTGATTCTGGGACTGGATGCCCTCAGGAGCCATTAGGCGACGGTCGACGTCGGCAAGAAGGTCCTGCGGCTCAACGGAGAAGAGGTTATACTCCGTCAACGAGAAGAGCGCCTTGGAATTTGCAGGGTCGTCTTGAGCGAAAACGTGGTTGTCCCCGCGAGGAGCGAGGTGGTGGTGACGGCGCGACTGGAAGGCCAGAGAACCAGGTACATGATGCTGGACCAGAAGACGCCTGTACACGGACTGTGTGTAGCCAGGGCATTGCTGCCGTGCCGAGAGGAGGCGCCAGTGAGACTGCTAAATCCGACGGACACGGATCACGACGTCCAGGCTGGGACGGAGTTGGGAACGAGCGAGCCCGTGGTAAGCGTAACCGCAATCAACAAGACGCAGGAGCCGGTGCCGACTCAACACCTGGGGCCCCGGCTAGAAGGTTTACTGGAGAGGGCGGCCGACCACCTGACCGCAGAACAACTGGAGAGGGTTCGACAACTGCTGAGCCGATACCAGCGCGTCTTCAGCCAAGGCGATAATGACTACGGCCGCACGGACAAAGTGCTTCACCGCATCGACACCGGAGTTGCCCGGCCTATTCGGCAAACACATAGACGCGTTCCGCTGGCGAAGCAAGGGGCGGTACGAGACATGCTGGAGGACATGAGATCCAGGGAGGTGATTGAAGAGTCGGACAGCCTTTGGTGTTCCCCTGTAGTCTTGGTGACGAAGAACAACGGCAGGCTACGCTTCTGCGTGGGCTACAGGAAGCTGAACGCTGTCACCCGGAAGGACTGCTTCCCCTTACTCCGGATTGACGACACCCTGGACACGCTAGCTGGTGTGCACTGGTTCTCGACCCTGGACCTGAAGTCGGGCTACTAGCAGGTAACTCTAGATCCGAGAGACAAAGAGAAGACCGCATTCTCGACAGGCCAAGGGATCTGGCAGTCCACAGTTATGCCCTTTGGCCTCTGTAACGCACCACCTACCTTCCAGCGCCTCATGGAGTCAGTGATGAGAGGCCTGACTTACGACGCCTGCCTGCTATAACTGGACGACATCATCATCGTCGGTAAAACTTTTGAAGACCATCTAGAGAATCTGAGTAAGCTGCTACAGAGATTGCAGGCGACCAACGTGAAGCTGAATGCGAAGAAGTGCCAGCTCTTCCGCAAGGAAATGAACTACTTGGGCCATATAGTTTCAGCAACCGGAGTGGCCACAGACCCGGAGAACACACAGGCTGTGAGAAATTGGCCTCGCCCAAAGGATAAGAAAGAGTTACACAGTTTCCTGGGGCTGTGTAGTTATTACCGCCGCTTCATAAAGGGGTTCTCCAACATCGCAAAACCCCTCACCCGCATGACAGAGGAACACCGGCCTTATGTGTGGACGGAGGACGCCGAAAACGCTTTCCCGCACCTAAAGGAGACCCTGTGCAGTGCTCCAATTTTGGGTTTCCCACAACCGAGTGGCACCTTCATTGTGGACACCGACGCCAGTGACCATTGCATTGGAGGTGTCCTATCGCAGATTCAGGATGGCCATGAGCGGGTGGTAGCCTACTACAGCAAGACGCTATCCAAGGCAGAGAAGAACTACTGCGTCACCCGACGAGAATTATTGGCGGTAGTAAAGACCTTGGAGCACTTCCAAAAGTACCTGTACGGTCAGCCATTCCACCTGAGGACTGACCATTCCGCCCTAACCTGGCTATTGAGCTTTAAGAACCTGTAAGACCAGACAGCACGTTGGGTCCAGAGGCTGCAGGAGTACGACTTCACCTCGGAACATCGCAGAGGGAAGAGCCACGGTAACGCGGACGCTATGTCCCGAAGACCCTCTCCAGAAGAGTGCGGCCAATGCACAAAAGTGGAGGAGAAGGAGCGTGCCGCAGCAGTTCGAGTAGTCACGGCAGTGCCTGCGTATGGCTGGGATAGCGCAGGCCTGAGGAGGTAGCAGCTGGCGGACGCAGACTTGGGGCCACTCTTGAGGGAAGTGGAGGCAGGGACGAGACCAACCTGGGCGGACATCGCACCGAGGAGCGCCACCTACAAGTCTTATTGGGCCCAATGGGACTCGTTGAAGACCAGAGAGGGTTTGCTGTTCCGGTTATGGGAATCACCCGATGGAAAGACGCTGAGAGAACAGTTGGTACTTCCCCGGAGTAAGGTCCCGGAAGTCTTGGAAGAAGTGCACGCTGGTACTTCAGGGGGACACCTGGGAGCGAACCGGACGATTGACAAACTACGGCAGCGCTACTACTGGCTGAGGCTCCGAGCAGACGCTGAGAGATGGTGCCGTCAGTGTCACGTGTGCGCGGCGAGTCGCGGCCCGCAGACTAGGAGCCGGGGTCGCATGCAACAGTACAACGTCGGAGCTCCAATCGAACGGATGGCCGTTGAGATTGCTGGACCGTTCCCAATATCCGACCGAGGCAACAAGTACCTGATGCTGGTCGTGGATTACTTCACTAAGTGGCCGGAGGTGTATGCCATCTCGAACCAAGAGGCAAGGACAATCACAGACTGCCTCGTGGAGCAAGTGTTTTGCCTATTTGGGGTGCCATTAGAGCTGCACAGTGATCAAGGCACCAATTTTGAGTCCAACCGGATGAAGGAGGCACTTGAGAGACTTGGGGTTAACAAGACCCGCACAACACCTCTACATCCCCAGTCGGATGGCATGGTCGAGAGGTACATCAGGACCTTAGAGGAACACTTGAGGAAGGTCGTGGCCAGCCATCAGCGAGACTGGGACGTCAAGGTGCCACTGTTCTTGCTGGCCTACCGCTCATCAACACACGACACCACGGGGATCATGCCAGCCAGCTTAATGTTTGGCCGAGAGTTAAGCCTCCCCTGTGACCTGGCTTTTGGTAGCCCTCCGGGAGTGAAACTGCCAGCGACCGAGTATGTGGAGAACCTGGTGGACCACCTCCATGACATGCACGAGATGGCTCGCCAGAACATCTAGAAGGCGAGCGACCGCATGAAAACCCGATACGACAGGCAAGCCAAAAGCCAAGGGTTCCAGCAAGGTGACCTGGTCTGATTGTACCGCCCGACCCGGACCAAGGGATGCTGCCGAAGCTTCAGCAGCCATGGCAAGGACCGTACCGTGTGGTGAAGAGGATTAACGACGTGGTTTATCGCATGTAGAAGGTGCCCCGAGGAAAGATGTTGGTGGTACACCTGGATCGCCTGGCACGCTACGATGGCGCTGTTTGGGACGACCAGCCTTGAGGAGGGAGCAGTGTCACGCAAACAGAGAACTCGGGATGCCGATCAAGAAATGATGGCTGGTGGAGAGAGGGGAGACAGGAGGGGTAGCTGAGTCTTCGTTTACCCGTCCTCCTGCCACTCGAAGTGACACGAAGCTTTGAGAAACTTCGGGGCCGATCGATACCGGAAGCGACAGTCAGTTGAGAGTAGTGTTTTTATGGCGTGCGTTGTGTAAGTAGCGTCGAGCGTACGTGTAGTTTGATATTGGAAAATCAGCTAATTGTGAACAGTGTATTGCTACGAAAATAAAGTGCAATTTTTTTGTGTTTGTAACCTCGACTTTTTATTTCACGAACCCACAAAGTCACAATATTGTAAAATACAATGAGAACGTTAAGCTTAACAGGCTTTTCATGCAACATCCCATTAGAGAAGTAGACAAGAAATGACATTTCGTGGACATAATGAAAGCGATGACTCTTTAAATAAAGGTAATTTTAAGGAACTTTTAGACTCTTATACAGAGAGAAGCCCCATCAAAATTTAAGAACCACTATTCCAGTATAAAATCCGTTTTTGTGATGCTGATTTTGCGAATTTAGGTTTGCAAATTTTCGGAATCACCTAATCAATTTGCCCAGAGCCACTGACATGGCTTTTAAGACAAGCTCCTTCTTTTAACCTTAGTATAATAAGTTGTGCTACAACAGGCAAAATTGTAAATTATTCCAGTCATCTGCTGATAACAAAGCTTGATTTACACTTACTGCAAATTAAATATAATCATTGAAGTATACTTCTCCACAGTGTCATTCATTATCATCTCATATGTATTCCTACTTTCATGCTCCTGATTTATCAATTTCAGGATTTTCATCATTACCGGTACTATGTTCTAAGTTGTGTTCACTATAGGACTTGCTTTTAATTTCATAAGAAGCTACATTATATGCATTAATTACTTTTGTTTTGAGATTAGGTTCCTTGATCTGCAACCATTTTGACAGAATCTTAACGTAATATATGAGAAAGTTGAAATAAAAGTAAATGTTGACCTTTTGTTAATTTTTTCTTTTAACATTTCAAATAATGCCCTTGTAGATCTTCCTACTCCATCTTATCCATCTTTGTAAAACTCTACAACTAAATAAAGTTTTTTGCTTAAACCTGGATGAAGTCCATACCAGATACCTAATGAGGTACAATGGTTCTAGTTGAATCAAATACAATGTAGTTAGAGCAGCTTCAATCCAAAAAATGTTCAATGAGACTGGAACACAGTAGCATGCATCTGACTTTATCTTTTGTACTTCTTCACTTTAAGCCAAAAGATACTGTAAAGTGAGTAACACATCAACAAAGGCCATTATATGTAGTAGAGAGTATAGGATCAGACAAGTGAATCCTCTCTTGGGGTATTCTAATTTTTTTTCACTTCTTTTAGTGTGAGAAATGCTAGTCTTTCCTTCAGCACAAATTTTCTTTTTCACATACATTTATTTCAAATGTAATTACACCATTTATGCATTTTGTTAATCTTTTCAAACAATTGGGACTAAAATGGCTTAGTTTTAGATAAGAAGTTTTCTCAACATTTGCTAAATAACATTCCTTAATTTCCTCCAAAAGTAATGTTACAAGGGAACCATCACTATGCTCATACCTGTATTCACTTGAGAATTTGATGGCATCATCCCCGCTCTATGTGGGGCCTCAGTGCCAAAAATGAGGTGCAGAATATAGCTGGAGCTATCCAAAATGAGTACAGAATATGTAGGAACATAGACATAATAACATAGCATTGTACTGGAGACATTGTTTACCTTGCGGGCAGCAGTCTGCACATGGCATACATAAGGAGCTCTGGCATAGAGCTCACAGGGGATGTCCAGCAGCTACTTGCAAGTGGTCACATGCGGCACTTTTCAGGTTTCAGTTTTGGACATTGCGGTTCTACTTTACAGCACAGTAAAGTTTTGGTGCACAGACTCCATATAGAGCAGAGGTGATGCTATTAAACTTTCAAGTGAATACATGTATGAGCATAGTGATAGCTGCCTTGTTAGCTTATTTAGAATTTTGTCTACGTTGGCTGTTGTAACAGTGATTTGGGCTAAGTTTAGTTATTACTCTGCCAACTTTGTACGCTACAACATTTACTTATTTATTAGTAAGGAAAACGTGTTTCAGAAGCTATCGCTCTTATCCCCAACTCCTGTTTGTTTGCTTTTATCATTCCATGTGGTGGTTATTCTTGTCCCAGGTGGTTGTTGAATGAACTTAATGCGTATGTGACTAGGCAGGATTTTAAAACTGAAAACATATTCTATGAATGTTTTTCCAAACCCTAAGTCTGGTTTTTCCTGAAATATTTTTTAGTATTCTTGGATTTCTATTTATGTGAACATGGGATGAACACATGTGTAAATATCTCCAGAAAAGTCAAGGATTATATTGCAGCTATCGAAATTGCCACCAGAAATCTATGAGAAATAGAAACACAATGCAAAGAGAACGTTTCAAAGTAATTGAGATATTAGGTAACAAAAAGTACACAGGCACATACAAGAACGTAACAGCACTAAGCAAACCTGTGATTACACAAAAGCTGACAGGGGGATCACAGGAAGAAACTCTGGAAAGTATTGAAACTTCTTTGGAGAAAGAAATACTTTAAAGTAGAAAAGAACCCCCTAAACAAGTATATAAGTAATTTGAATGCAACAGTTAAAAACTGTAAATTAGTAGACCAAAAAGAGAAACAAATTAAATTAGGCTACGCAGAATTTATGGACTCTCAATAGTACATAAACCAGGAAATGGAGTGAGGTCTATTATAAATAACATAAATGCCCCCACTTAAAAATTAGCAAAATAACTCACAAACAGAGTGACACCCTTTCCAAAATTTGAAACAGGCACAGAAAGCACAAACTAAGCACAAAAAGTTCTCTGGAGCTAATTTGGAAAATGAATGTTGTAGAAATGGATACAACAGGTACCTGAGTGTCGTTTGAGGTCACAGTTCTATTTCCAAGCATACCAATACATAGAAAATGGTGCAAACAATAGGGAAAAATACATAGGTAGTCCAAGAATATATCACATATTAAACTATGCACTGAGTGGAACTACTTTTAATGGGTGGTATTATAAGCAAAACTCAGGTTAGCTATGGGCAGCTGACGTTCAGCGCTTTTGGTAGTCACAAAGGCTTTCCTCTGGAGCTTCAAATCTTGGTACTGCTATGATGATGACATTTTTGCATTAATCCCAGAAAAGCACTTGGAACATACTCTAAAATGACTAAATCATCAAGAGAGGTACATCAATTTCACAGTAGAAAAGGAATGTAATAGACAGCTACAATTCCTTGGCTTTAAAATTATCTAGGAAACCATCTGCTAACATTCAGCATCTATAGGAAACCAATACTCACCAACAACTACATAAAACAACACAGCTACAATTGTGACTGCCACCAACACAGATTAGTAAGGTCATGCTATGGCTGAGTGGTTAGATTGTGCTTGGCTCTCACCAATGCAGGCCTGGGTTTGATCCCAGGTGACCACAAAGTAACGGTGGTGGACAACTTGGCACTGGGCAGGTTTTTTCCGGAATCTCTGGTTTCTCCAATCATCTCATTCCACCAGTGCTCCATCTTCATCTCATGTATTATCAATGTCACCGCTTGCAGGCTGTGTGTGGTAAAAGCATGCGTTTAACACTACACTGACATGCACTGATTAGTTAACCTCCCATTGAACAAAGCTAGAAACATAATAGACATCACTGCAGAAAATAGATTCCACAAAGAAATTGTAATTAAGATGATTTACAGAACCAAGAGCAAAGAGAAACCAATGCACTCATCCTGGAGAAAAAGAAAATATGTTCAAGAAATTCACATACTGTCCTACAGTATTTTACAAATTTTAGAAGTCTTCAAGCAGCATAACATCATTTAGTTATTGATGGAAATCAATCATTTCTTCACACTAGCCGTATATAGGCCGTGGCATTAAATTTTTCATGTTGACTCTATGTAGCATAACATCATTTTGACCCTGAAAAATAGTTACTCCATTAAAAACAGAATAAATTAGAAACTAAAATACGATATTTGACAGGAGAAACCAAAATATGATATTTGACAGGAGAAAAAATCCAGAATATGCCAGATAAGTTGCAACAAATGTGAGAAAATCTACATTGGTAAGACTAAAAGAAAATAAACAAGAATAAAAGAACATGTTAGGAGTATTTAAAAAAAAAACAGGAAAGCAAATGAGCAGTAGCTTGGAATTTTAGGACAGACCAACACAGCATAAATGGAAATCCAAGAGTTGTTCATAGAGAACTTTAAGTTCAGTCCAAAATTTGTCTTCATTCAGCACAGGGTACTGCTCAACAGTCATTTGCAACAAAGGTCTGGAAAAACTTGTGAATACTCCTGGAAATTTTCGTAATCTAGCAATCTGGCCATGTTAAGGTGGCTAGAAGATTGAAAATGGCTTCGTGCTTCTGTTATGATGTGATCACACACTTCCTTGGCATCCGGAACTCAAAGGTTTTCAAGTCTTTGGCACTTCTCCTTTTCTGAGTAATTGCCTTCCACTTTTGTAGGTAATGAATCTATGGTATCACGGATAATCTGCACAGCCATGCTAAATGCATTGATTGTCTTTTTCTCCCTTAGGTGAAGTGGTGTCAGTACGCCTTGATTGGATCTGCGGATACAAAATTTCAATGTGAAGCATTATCATGTGAAAAAATTCCAGCCAAAATAGAAAATCTTCATCCATTAAGTTAAGCCTGAGACCGCAGGCTTTTTGGAAAGTTTTTTCTGATCGTAAAAAGGTTTCTAATCTTTTCATGCAATTTAGCAAAGGTTCTTGATTTTTATAGATGGCATTCACTGTTCTTGACTTGAAATTTTACCTAGTTGATGATGGCGAAGGAATAAGCTTTGTACATTCTTACTCTACTACAGAGATATGTTGGGGCAACTGGGAGAAAAATGTTGAAAACCCAGAAAGACTGCAGAAGAATATTCCTGCTGATTTGTTTTGAGAAGCTGCCTTTTCCATTATAAGGTTCAGTTGATGGGCGTAACAGTGGATGTAGTTCACATGAGGATAGTGTTCTTTAACCTTAGCTTGAACACCATTAATTGATCCATATATAACAGATGCACCATCATGTGCTTGAGCTATAACTTTGCTGGAATTTTTTCTGAAAAATGAATTTAACTCATTCAGAATACATTTAGAAATGTAATCTGCATCTTGACCACTAGGCTGGAAATATCCCCAAAATCGTTCACGCACACTACCATCTGAATACAATGGCAAGCTGCTGCTGGTGGATACATTAGTCGTCTCATCAGCCACAACTGCTATGTATATAGCCTGAGCGATTTCTTCTTTAATAAGCTCTTTACACAGTTCAAGCATACATTACAGTAATTCATTGAGTTAATTTTGATGTGTACTTTGACACTGTACTGTTCTCCATATTTTCCCTAACAGCACAATCTATACTATTTCATCTCACAAAGGAATCATTCTATATAAACTCTAACGTAAAAAATTTAAATAAAAAGAAATTTCAGAAAAGCTGTAAAAAATATCCTACTAAAAGTAATGTCACAGACAACAGATGAGTTTCTAAGAAGTAAAATTAAATAATAAAGTAAATATTGATTTTTTTTTTGTTTAAAATTATGTCTCTTACAGCCTAGTTCTTAAAAATGTAATACATTAAACTATTATGTGACCTAAGTTGCATTATTCTTAATTACTATTTGTATTATTATTCTGTTAATTATTACTGCATTACTTTAATCACTATTTATTATTTAACTACTATTGTATTATTTAATTACTATTGTATTATTCATAATTGTATTACTCATAAGAAATGTATTATTCTTATGGGTACAAATTTGACGAAGCCATGAATATTGTATATTCCTAAGGTGAATAAAACTTCAAGTATAAACTTGAAAGAAGTGTAGGGACAGTGAAGCACAAATTAGTACAAAAGTGAATCGAGAATATATTGACACATTGCTTCACTCACACTGTTTATTCACAGGACATGTTTCAAGAGCTCTTGCTCCTATCCTCAGCTGATACTCGACTAGTGCAAGTTGTAGTGGTTTCTTCTTTCTCCGTATTGTCAATAGATGGCGTGATGTACTTGTCAAAGATGTCCGGTGGTGGAGTTTCAAAATTCATGACTCTATGACGATTTTTGTTAATGAAGATTTTTTCCCATACGGAAAGGTCTATGGGGTGATTAACGTATTTTATTAGAGATGTTTCCAAATTGATGTCATGTCTAGTATTCTGAAAATGAAAAGCCACTGCTGATTTTTCTGTTTCACCATTTTTAATGTTTCTCATATGTTCTTTAGTTCTGATGTTAATATTTCTTTTTGTTTTTCCTATATAAATTTTAGGGCAAGTTTCACATTTGATCTCATAGATTCCTGGTTTTTCTTTGGTAGTGATTGAATTTTTGGGAGGGCCTTTTAACAAATTTCTGATATTAAACCTATTTTGAGGTGCAAGAGTTATGTTGTGTTTTGAGAAGATTTTTTGGAATTTGTTATAGGCTGATGGGTGGAAGGTGAATTTTTTAAAAAGTTTTTTCTCTTTTCCTCCTGTAGGTTCTAGGGTGGTGGTTTCTTTTATTTTCTTAGCTTTGTTGAGTCTGTTAACAGTTTTGTCTACTAAATTTGGGTTGAAACCGTTGGATATAGCTACTTTTTTTATGTGTAGGTATTCTTCTTGATAATCTTCTCTGTTTAGTGGAAAGTTGATCATCCGAAAGATTAAACTGTTGAAAATGGCATCTTCATGTTGTTTTGGGTTGAAACTGTTGTTCTTAATGTAGTTATCTGTGTGTGTCGGTTTCCTGTAGATACCAAAAGTGAGTTTGTTGTTCATTTTTTTGATCTTGATGTCCAAAAAGGGGAGCACACCATCCTCTTCTGTTTCCAATGTAAATTTTATAGCTGGATTTTGTATATTCAAAAGTTTAAGACCATCTTGTATGAGTTTTTTAGGTACTATTGCAAAAATGTCGTCAACATAGCGATACCACACTTTGAAATAATTTGGAAAAGCTTTTGTTATATGTGTTTCAAAAGCACTCATGAATAAATCTGCCAAGAAGGGAGACAATGGGTTGCCCATAGCTAGGCCCGTATTTTGTTTATAGATCTGTCCATTAAAGCTGAAAAAATTTTGATTGATACAAATTTCTGTAAGTTGTGAAAGTTCTTCTATTTCTTCAGGTGTTATTTGTATTGATTCCAGCCATTTTTTTAGAAGTGGAATAAGCTCATTGGTAGGTATACTTGGATATAAAGAAATGACGTCAAAGGAAACTAAAGCATCTGTAGAGTTGATCTTTGTGTCCTTCAGGAGATTTAACAATTCAAACGAGTTTTTGATACTTAAATTTTCAAATTTTGTGAAGGATCTGAAGATTTGAACCAGCCATTTTGATAGTTGGTAAGTGGGTGCATCAATGTTATTAATTATTGGTCTGAGGGTAATTTCAGGTTTATGTATTTTGGGTAAATAATATATGTATGGTGTTTTTGGACTGTCTATTTTATTGTTCAATTTATCTCTTTTAGTCATGACTTTACTGTTTTTAATTGCTAATTACACAGATTTGCATGCTTTCTTTAATGGATTGTTTTCTAGTTTAACAAATTCTTTTCCGTTTAAAAGGTTGTCCATTTTTTTGCGATAGTCTTCTTCGTCAAATCACTTTCATCATTTACCCCTGTAAGATGCATTGTTTACCATATATCTTATTGGTTATACATAACATTTTTATCATATTTATTTATGTTCCCTCTGAAGGATTAATACTTAAAATTTTTTGTTTCCTACCTTTTTGTTAATGGTTTGGATGATAGCAATAGTTCAGATTAGATTAGATTAGATTGATTTGCGTTCATTAGGTTCACTTGTAGCCAGAAAAGCCTGTGAACATTGAACATGTCCAGAGGTATAAAGTTTAATAGCATATATATGTACAAAAGTTAACATAAGACACATATTATAGTACACAGGCAATATGAACAACATTATGGAAAACAAAGCAGGGATAATTATATATGATACAAAATGAAACACTTTTTAAACCAGCTTTCACTTGGCTTATGCCAGTACGTCTCAACCTTTTTGCAATGGATACCATTCTTGTTATTTATTAAATACATATACATTAAAAATAAACTTTCAACTTGCATCAAATATTTATAAGTAATGATTTGTCATTGGAATAGTTAAATACTACTTATAGAGCTACAGAAGCATTATCAGGATAATTTGTCATTCAGATAATCTTGTACAGAATAAAAAGATTTTGAGCAAAGGTACTCTCTAACAGCTTTTTTAAAAGCACCGAAATTATCAACTTTTTCTTCAAGAACATTAGGAAGTGTGCCAAATATTTTGATAGTTCCATTTCACACACCTTTCTGGGAGCAAGACAGTTTAGCACTGGGATAATGGATATTATACTTTTGTCTAGTGTTTATTTTGTGAATTACATTATTTGTTGCAAATAAGGCACAATTGCATACAAAGAATTTTAGGATCAAGAATATATACATGCAAGGAAGCGTTAATATCTTCAATCTTCTAAAAAGATCTTTACAGGATCATAGAGAAGTATTTTGTTTTTGGTTTGTGCAGTTAGTCATACCATAAAATTATGTGCTTTAACCCATTAATGTAAGTAACCATGGCTGTAGCTACAACAAAAGTAAACAAACTGAATATGAAACACACTCTCTTAGAGTTTGTGATACCAGGTGACCAACAATAATGGAAGTGAATGCATCGCTCTTGGAATTGCAATATTTAGCAAACTGTAAGTGCGTACATAAATTAGTAAGACAATCTGTATTTACCTCATGCTAAAGCTTCCTTATGTAATGTGTAAACTGAGACCATAACAAGGCAGCTCAGCATTAACATGAAGTTGTGTAAGCCAACTTGTTTTTAATTAACCGTTTATGTGTTTCCCGTGAATTTGAGTGCATGTGTAGTTTAAACAGTGAGTATCAAATGCACTAAAATTAAAATGTAATAATAATTTAGCAAAAGAAAAGATAGCATTTAATTATTAATTATTAAATTTTAGATGAGTCGTATTTCTTACACATCTGCTTCACTTTCGTACCTATTTTGAGGACATGTTTCGCAAATCTTCATTTGCATCTACGGCTCTTGTGCGACTGACGCTAGATCCAGCGGTGTGGGTAATTCTGGGGTTGTTGCTGCCATCTGTTGATTTAGCGATGAACTGAAATGTGGGATTCTCTTCTAGCGGGATTTCAAAGTTCATTAGTTGGTTTTTATGTTTTTCTATGTATATCCTCTCCCATATGACGAGTTCACTATGTTTTTGTACGTATTTTAGTAATTCTGTGCTATCTTCAATTTCATGATTTTCAGACCAGAAATGAGCTGCTATTGCGGACTTATCAATATTTTTGTATCTTAAGTGCCTGAAGTGTTCTTTCTTTCTAGTGCCTATGTTTCTTTTTGTCCTTCCTATGTAAATTTTTTCACAGTCTTTACACTTAATTTTGTAAATGCTTGACTTTTCCTCTGGTTTTTTCTTATCAGTATTATTACTGTGAAGTAGGTTTTTAATGTTGTAATTGTATTTATGTTATCTTATGAAAGAACAGACAAAGGTATGTTTTATAACCTTGCAACTAGGTCTGCTAATTAGGGGTGGTGTGTGCATACATACATACAATTTGATTATGAATAACTATGAAAGCAATGTTATTCATAAAAAAATCATGCCATATATCATATATTCAAACTTAGACTTGATGATTAAATGTGTTTGAATTTCGCTAGTTTGATGTAGAAAGACTCAATATTAACTTTGATTTATTAAATTGTTGTTGCTGAAGCTACATTTATAAAGTACCTACTCTATGTATTTGTCTTTAGTATGCCTGGTGTAAGTAGATGAATATTGAAGTTTGAAACGCCTACCACTTGGATGGTGTATCTCTACCTCTGTCCATTACAGCCATCATATGTGCTTTGGTTGTAGATGGATTCTTGTATTAAACTCTGAATATATATGAAAAAGCGGCATTTGGTAATAAGAACCACTATTGTCACTCCCACTCTAATTTTTTACAGTAGCATTGGAAAAACAATGCACATTTTACCTTGCAACAACCTGAACTTGCTTCTCAAATGTTATTTTGTCAAAAATGTGTTCATTTATCTTCTGAGGATTTTATTATAGATTTATGAAAGGTTGCACAAAGAATTTTATGCAGTCATTGAGATCCATCTCTGATATTTGCATCTTGAGGCTGGTATAACCTATATTAGGATGTATTTTCCATACATCCAGCAAGCTATTAAATCAAAAAGTCTCAAGTAATTTAAAATATGTAAATTTATCTGTAAAACATAGTATATGAAGCTGGGAGAGTGCTGCACAGGGAACTTGACCTCAGCAGTTCAGATGCCGTTTTCATGACACAAAACCCAAATTGTGAATCTCACTATAAAATACACCTACGTGCTTTTGGAGACTAAAACACTCCTTTTTAATTATAGGACAGGCAGCAGTAAATAAGGACAAAATACTTGTATGATAGCTAATGTGTACACAAACTTTCTCAAAATGACAATAACTGAGTGTTCAAAGCTTGGTTTCGAGACCAACCCAACAGTTGACACTTAACACTCATAGGAAATCAGTTATTACTAATGCAATAGCTTCTGCCAGAAACAGATGTTCACATCCTCATACCACTCCAATGTGCAAAACAACACATCATGAACGTTGCATTCAGCTGCACCCTCCAGCAACTCATGGAGGGTGTATTGCTACGAAAATAAAGTGCAATTTTTTGTGTTTGTAACTTCAACTTTTTATTTCACGAACCCATAAAGTCACAACTGGTGTCTGGAAGCGGGACGATAACATCACCGAACATTACGCCCATGGAATAGGCATTGGAAATGCTTTTAGCGAAGTTGAACGAGACAGAAGCGGCAAACAACAACTTGGCCACGACAATGACTGCAAAGATGGCCGAACTGACCACAGAAATGAGGGCAGCGAACGACAGCCTGGCCACGGAGATGAAAGCGGCAAACGAGGCCCTTGCCGTGAAGTTTGAAGAACAGTTGGCCGGCGTGAGGGATAACGTGACGGAGCTGGGCAAGCGGATGGGCCAAGTGGACGAACGCGTCGAGGACCTGGCGAGCCGCGTTGACGACCTGGAGGGAAAGGCCGACAACAGCGTCAAGTCCCTGAACGCCATAGTAGAGGATGTCGTGGGCAGGAAACTGAAGGATTTGAAGGCCGACGCGCCTGGACGCGACACAACATCTGCGCGCGTCAAACCGCCGAAATATAACGGCGCGTCAACATTTGAGGTCTTCCGCCGCCAGTTCGACACAGTGGCCAAGCACAACAGATGGTCACCGGAGGAGGAGGCCACACAGCTAATAGCCAGCCTCCAGGGATGGGCCACGGAAGTCCTAAACGCGGTGCAGACGACGGCGGCGCCCAAGGACATCTGGGAGGCCCTGGAGAATCGTTTCGGGAACCACCGCTTAGCCGCAGCGTACCGCAGCCAACTAAAGGCAAGGTCACAGCAGCCGGGGGAGACGCTGCAGGAGTTCGCCATAGCGATTGAGCAGCTGGCTAGCAAGGCCTTGGTTGACCTGCCACTGGAGTTCGTATCCCGGGAAGCCGCCTACAACTTTGTCGACGGGGTACGGGACACGGAGATTCGTCAGCGCCTAATGCTCGGCGATTATAAAACCATCCACGAGGCGCTGACAGCGGCATTAAGGATGGAGGCGGCCAAGGTAGCATCTATCCCGACGTCGAGAACGAGGAGTGTCCGCTACGCCGGAGACAGAAGACCAGCTGAGGGTCGCCGGCGAACACCTAGTGGCCTGTGTTGGGGGTGTGGACAGCCCGGACACCTGCAGAGAGACTGCCCACAGCAGGAAGAGCAGCCGGAAAACGAGTAAGGGCCGTCGTGGAGAGGGGCACGTCGTCGCCATCACCACCATCCCCTCGAGTGACACTGCGCGCCGTCAGCCGGCGTATGGACGACAGCCTCATCGCGGACGGTTGGGTAAGAGGAAAGCCGTGCCGCGTACTGGTGGACACCGGGGCGGCCGTGACCATCATCAGACCTGACGTGGCGAAGGGTTTGCCGACAAGGAAGCCGAGCCGACCATACCAGCTTTTCACGGCATCGGGCGACACCTTGCCTGTGGAGAAGGAGGCCCTGCTGGAGCTGACCTTGGGACGGAGTGCCGTGCGTCTGTTGGTGTTCGTCGCGAAGGTGGCTGAGGAGGTGATACTGGGATTGGATGCCCTCAGGAGCCATGAGGCGACGGTCGACGTTGGCAGGAAGGTCCTGCGTCTCAACGGGGATGAGGTTATACTCCGTCAACCAGAAGAGCGCCTTGGAATTTGCAGGGTCGTCTTGAGCGAAGATGTGGTCATCTCCGCGAGGAGCGAGGTTGTGGTGACGGCGCGACTGGAGGTCCAGAGAACCAGCAACATGATGCTGGACCAGAAGACGTCTGTACGCGGACTGTGTGTAGCCAGGGCATTGCTGCCGTGCCGAGAGGAGGTGCCCGTGAGACTGCTAAATCCAGCGGACACCGATCACGCCGTTCAGGCCGGGACGAAAATGGGAACGTGCGAGCCTGTGGTAAGCGTAACCGCAATCGACAAGACACAGGAGCCGGTGCCGACGCAGCACGTGGGGCCCCGGCTAGAAGGCTGACTGGAGAGGGCGGCCGACCACCTGACCGCGAAAGAACTGGAGAAAGTTCGACAACTGCTGAGGCACCAGCCACCTTCCAACGCCTCATGGAGTCCGTGATGAGAGACCTGACTTACGACGCCTGCCTGCTATACCTGGATGACATCATCATCGTCGGTAAAACTTTTGAAGACCACCTAGAGAATCTGAGTAAGGTGCTACAGAGATTGCAGGTGACCAACCTGAAGCTGAATGCGAAGAAGTGCCAGCTCTTCCGCAAGGAAGTGAACTACTTGGGCCACATAGTCTCAGCAACCGTGGTGGCCACAGACCCGGAGAAGACACAGGCTGTGAGAGATTGGCCTCGCCCAAAGGATAAGAAAGATTTGCGCAGTTTCCTGGGGCTGTGCAGTTATTACCGCCGCTTCATAAAGGGGTTTTCCAATATCGCAAAACCCCTCACCCGCCTGGCAGAGGAACACCGACCTTATGTGTGGACGGAGGATGTCGAAAACGCTTTCCAGCACCTAAAGGAGACCCTGTGCAGTGCTCCAATGTTGGGTTTCCCACAACCGGGTGGCGCTTTCATTGTGAACACCGACGCCAGCGACCACTGCATTGGAGGTGTCCTATCGCAGATCCAGGACGGCCATGAGTGGGTGATAGCCTACTACAGCAAGACGCTGTCCAAGGCAGAGAATTACTGCGTCACCCGACGAGAATTATTGGCGGTAGTAAAGAGCTTGGAGTACTTCCACAGGTACCTGTATGGTCAGCCATTCCACCTGAGGACTGACCATTCCGCCCTAACCTGGCTATTGAGCTTTAAGAACCTGGAAGGCCAGACAGCACGTTGGGTTCAGAGGCTGCAGGAGTACGACTTCACTTCGGAACATCGCAGAGGGAAGAGCCACGGTAACGCGGACGCTATGTCCCGAAGACCCTCTCCAGAAGAGTGCGGCCAATGCACAAGGGTAGAGGAGAAGGAGCGTGCCGCAGCAGTTCGAGTATTCACGGCAGTGCCTGCGGATGGCTGGGATAGGGCAGGCCTGAGGAGGGAGCAGCTGGCGGACGCAGACTGGGGGTCACGCTTGAGGGAAGTGGAGGCAGGGACGAGACCAACCTGGGCGGACATCGCACCGAGTAGCGCCACCTACAAGTCTTATTGGGCCCAATGGGACTCGTTGAAGACCAGAGAGGGTGTGCTGTTCCGGTTATGGGAATCACCCGATGGGAAGACGCAGAGAGAACAGTTGGTACTTCCCCGGAGTAAGGTCCCGGAAGTCTTGGAAGAAGTGCACGCCGGTACTTCAGGTGGACACCTCGGAGCGAACCGGACGATTGACAAACTACGACAGCGCTACTACTGGCTGAGGCTCCGAGCAGACGCTGAGAGATGGTGCCGTCAGTGTCACGTGTGCGCGGCGAGTCGCAGCCCCCAGAATAGGAGCCGGGGTCGCATGCAACAGTACAACGTCGGAGCGCCATTCGAGCGCATCGCCGTTGACATTGCTGGACCGTTCCCAGTATTCGACCGAGGCAACAAGGACCTGATGGTGGTCGCGGATTACTTCACTAAGTGGCCGGAGGTGTATGCCATCCCGAACCAAGAGGCAATGACAATCACAGACTGCCTCGTGGAGCAAATGTTTTGCCGATTTGGGGTGCCATTAGAGCTGCACAGTGATCAAGGTACCAATTTTGAGTGCAACCTGATGAAGGAGGCACTAGAGAGACTTGGGATTAAAAAGACCCGCACAACACCTCCACATCCCCAGTCGGATGGCATGGTCGAGAGGTACATCAAGACCTTAGAGGAACACTTGAGGAAGGTCGTGGCCAGCCATCAGCGAGACTGGGACGTCAAGGTGCCACTGTTCTTGCTGGCCTAGCGCTCATTTACTCACGACATCACGGGGATCACGCCAGCCAGCTTAATGTTCGGCCGAGAGTTACGCCTCCCCTGTGACCTGGCTTTTGGTAGCCCTCCGGGGGTGAAACAGCCAGCGACCGAGTATGTGGAGAACCTGGTGGACCACCTCCACGACATGCACGAGATGGTTCGCCAGAACATCCAGAAAGCGAGGGACCGCATGGAAACCCGATACGACAAGCAAGCCTTTAGCCAAGGGATCCAGCAAGGTGACCTGGTCTGGTTGTACCACCGTACCCGGACCAAGGGATGATGCCCGGAGCTTCAGCAGCCATGGCAAGGACCGTACCGTGTGGTGAAGAGGATTAACGACGTGGTGTATCGCATCTAGAAGGTGCCCCGAGGAAGGATTTTGGTGGTACACCTGGATCGCCTGGCCCGCTACGATGGCGCTGTTCGGGACGAGCAGCCTTGAGGAGGGAGCAGTGTTACCCAAACGGCAAGCCCACAATGCCGATCAATAAATGTAGGCCGGCGGAGGGAGGGGAGACAGGAGAGGTGGCTGGGTCTTCGTTTACCCCTCCTCCTACCGCTCGAAGTTGCACGAAGCTTCGAGAATGTTTTCCCCCTCCATAAAAGGAGAATCGAGAAACTTCGGGGCCGATCGATGCCGGAAGCGACAGTCAGTTGAGAGTAGTGTCGTTATGTCGTACCTTGTGTAAGTAGCGTCGAGCGTACGTGTAGATTCATATTGGAAAATCAACTAATTGTGTACATTAAATTGTAATTGTGAACAGCGTATTGCTACGAAAATAAAGTGCAATTTTTTGTGTTTGTATCCTCGACTTTTTATTTCACGAACCCACAAAGTCACAATAGTTTAGTTTATTCATTTATCCGTTAAGTCAATACAATGACATTGGTTGTGTCAATACAAATATTTACAACAATACAAATAATATAAAGTATAAAAAATAAATTACATCAAGTGTAATTAATAAGATCTAAGCATGAACTCATAGATATATACAGTTGCATGGCTCTACAGGTACAGCATTTAAAATGGTATCACAAATATATACAATTATATGGCCAGTTTCAGTGTATCTAGAAATTCACATACGTCATAATATGAATCGCTTAATAATTTTTTTTAACGATAGCTTGAAACACTGCATGGATTTTATGTTTTTCAGATTGGCCGGTAGTTTATTATACAGAGTGACTGCTGAATATCTAACTCTTTTGGAATAAAATGTAGTTTTATGTGTATAGGGAGTACATAAAGTACATTTACTTCATTAAGGAAGCTTTACCCAAAAAGGACAAATTGGGCATATAGCAAGTATAGAAACTTGGGTCAAAGAACCTTTCAGGAACATGTTAAATCATTTGTATCAGCACATTTTTGGCAAGAAAACCAACAACAAAAATGCTATAATGTATCACAGAAAGCAGAAATCTCTCAATCGGGGAAAGTGACAATGGTGCTAACAATGTTACATTAAACATTGATTAAGTAAGTAACTAGAGATACTTATATTTATGTGCAGGTGAATAATGGTGTACCAGAAAATGTGTCAAGTATGTTGTAAATAAAACACAAGTAAATTGTTGGGTCGAATTGTTGTTCTGGGTCGATTATCAGAAGTTATCTTCTTAAACAATCACAGCTGCCAAAACCCTAGAGCTCTAGAGCACAATTTACGTTTAAATAAAAAACTGTTGATTATATAACTCAGTATTTTTCCCCAGCATACAGATTATTCTTACAAACACTTATTCTTTTGTTTCCTTCATGTTAATTAGGATAAACTGTTCCTGAAGTGGTTTTATTACATATTTTCTTGTTTCTACATTGGGGGCAGACTAAAATCTACATGTGATTGTTTCCACAATGAGAACAAAATACGAATAATACCTTCCCCTTTGAAAGAAGTATAAAAATTAAAACCAATAACAAGGAAAATCCTGGAAATGGGCAGTGTAAATAATAAAAAAAAAATTATTGAGAGTAAGGACCTTACAGGCTATTCCAATACATAAAATCTCAGCTATGGTAATTTAGTCGAAAGAGATAAGGCCATTTTCGCAGGAATAAAAAGTGTCCAAATATTTTTCATGTAAAGCATAATTTGGCTTGGACTTTTTTTCTTTCCTGTTCTCTTAATTTTTGTGTCGCAATCTTGGAAGATCCAAGAAATAAAATACTCGTGTTGAGTTATAATGCACGCATGCACACATACACACACTTTTCTATTTATTATTTATTTAGTTATTGGTTTGTACGTAGGAAATCTATAACCATGTACGTACTTTTTACGAAATTTTGGTATCGAAATTTGGGGGAATATGTTACTACTAATTACTAAGTGCATAGGGAAAGTAGAAATGCAAGTATTGCTAAGCTACCTAAGATTGATTAATTACGTATGTACCACCCTTATAACTTTTAAAAGTGCAGGTGCGAACTGCTTTACCAAAACAGTCATGTATTTATTACAAGTAGAAACATCGCAAGTAAATATTGCAAAGTAAACTGCTAAATGGCAGGAATTTATTTATAAGCAGCCATTCGCTTCTTTTGTGCATCTAATACTACTAGCAAGTATTTACTTCACTTATAGTATAAACATTGTCTAACTTTGCATCGCTTTATTCAAGGCGGTGTTCAGCTAAGCTACATTAAAAGCGCCATCTGCCATGAACTAACACTCCATTCTGAAACTTTAATATTTCGACACAACACGGCGTAGTGTTGTCAGCACTAGGTGAGAGGAGTTTGGGAATTTCGATACCCTTTAGCACCAACGGCGCGGAAAGCAAAATGTAGAAGTCATCAAAAACGCTAGCAGGAGAGAGAATCTCTTTTGAAAATAACAAGAGCTTTATAATATTTCAAACCATTGCTCACGAAAAGTAATCATCTAAAACGTTGAAACATCACAGCGCATTCAGTAGATAGTTTCCGGACTGTAGACTATAGTTCAGTCAATGATTTATCATTTGACGTTTCGTCCGTAACTCCTTTAGGAATTTTCCAACTAGGTGACTCCTTGCTGGTTTACAACTCTTAGTTGTAATAATTCATGGACCTCGCCACGAACTATAAGCCCGGAAACTGCATTTCTGTTGGATCAACGCCGGCCGTGAAAGTTTAGATTTCTTTAGACAATTTAGAAGCATAATGTTATTTTACAAAGCAAACACTTGCTTTTCCGAACAATTTGCAATATTAAAAATAGTTTGAAATTATTGCAGAAGTTGCTACATTGAACCTACTCAGCCACAATCTCCTGCGGTAGGTCTTCGACAGTACCGCATTTTCTTTCGAGTCTGTTGGAGGTAGTCAACATTCAGAGCTTCGTTATTCTGTTTGCTGAAGTTTACACTAACTTAATCATCTGATTCACTGTGTTTTGTATATACTCAAATCTATTCACTTAAATGTCTGGGTTAAAGTTGATTATTACGTCATATTGCCAAATTAGTAGATAAAAATGCTCATAAAGCCTATATATCTTATGGATGTGCATAAGAAAAGAAAAACGCTGGAAGCTCATCATAATAAGATACTCCAAGTTTATAGTTTCACCTCAACCCTAACACCAGCAATACAATATCCCACCTGCACACATCAATACAGCGTTGGATATATGTAGTCTTGTTATGGCATCTCTTCCTGATGTTTAATACGTTTTCGATCGATCTGAGAAATTGCTGATAATTCGCAACATTTTCTCTCTGAATTTCAAAATGAAAAGAATACTGGACAAATAAGTGGCATATCCAATCCTTGTACAAGAATAACGTACGGAACAAATGTGACTTAATATTGTTGAGAGATAAATTTATATTTGGTAGATAATGATTATCCTGGCCTGTGGGAGGTGACTAGTGGAAAATCGTCTTCTAGACGTTTCGTTTGAAGCTGCGTCGAACGTCCTCAGTAGCGTGGCCGTAACACTCTCGCTGTATTCTCGGCTGCGACTGATACGGCGTCTCCATCCGTCCATAGTGCAGGCTGGCTATATAAAGCCTGAAGGTTTTTGCTGCGTGCTCACCCGTTAAGGGTTTCACCGCAGGTAGAGTTTTTTTTTCAGGATGTTGTAGGGTGGTTTGTGGGTTTTAGGTAGAGTTTTGTTGTGAGATAACATAAATTATGTTCCTAGGGGTGTAAGAAAAGATGCAAAATCTTATGCAACCTGGTGATTTTATTTAATACATTTTAATTTAGGATTAAAAACTTTGATGCCAGACAGCATTATGTGGAGCTCAGGTTTAGCTGCTGTAAGGTTCTCTCGGGTGCTCGCAAGCCATGTGGGCTACCCGGAACAATACGGAGTCTCGTCGTCGTCGTCGTGGTCGTCGTCGCAGTTGCCGGATTGAAGAACAGCCCGAGGTGGGTTAAGGCGTGTACCTGCTCTGGTCGGAGCTTAACCACGTAATGACGGGATGTGGAAGTTGCAGGGTGGCGGGTGGAAATTAGGTAGGGGGAAGAAGGGAGGTAACATATTGCTCCTCAACGACTGCAGACTTGGGTGCAACGGCCCTCGTGTACACTGGTGGTATAGTTAATGAACTACGAAACATAGACATTTAGATAATCACGCAAAAATCTTGGGTGACTGTAATTCTGTTAAGACTGGAATGAGTGTCTTATGGTTACGGGTAGTGCCCGCAAGCCATGCGAGGTAGCCGGTATCGCCTTAGGTCACGTTCGCGGGACAGATAGTCCCCAAGAGATCTAACTAGGGCGCTCTTATGTTGAGGTCAACTCGTAAAATTTGGTCGCCCGGCACCTAATTTCATCCTCCACATATCGCAGGGATGAAACCTCGTGAAGTAACCTCACGGACAACCTTCTGTATACAGAATAGATAACCCGAAGGTACCTATTCTCTACACGTTGGAGCATTAGCAAATTAGAGCCTGTTGCCATACCCCAGACTTCACACGCGTAAAGCATGATTGAGGGGGGGGGCTTTAGGGGAACGGACATCATGGACCGCCACACAGTCGAGGCTCCACACGAACGATGCAATAGCTCCCGGATGTACTCCCGAAAAGTTAGGCACCTACCCAGTTTCACTCCCAAGTATTTGATGGAATTTTCCCACCTAATTCTTCGCCTAGAGAAAGTGAATGTAGGGAAGCTGGCGGGAAAGCGGCGCTTGGTAAAACTGGTGGTTTCGCTTTTCTCTGTGTTGACGGACAATTGCCAAAGCGTGCGCCATTCTTGGGGAAGGCAGAGCTGTCGTTGAATGGGATTGAAAGCCCAGCGGGGATGTTTAATTGTGCAAATTAACAGCACGTCGTCAGCGTACTGTGCTATATTGACGTGCTGTTCGGTGGGAAGGCCATCCACGTAAACACTATAGAGCGTCGGGGATAGCACTGAACCTTCAGGGACTCCGCTTCAGATGGACCTTCGTGTAGATGATTTTCTCGCCACAGTGACTATGAAAGATCTGCGTTTCAGGAAAGGGTATGGGAGACGTGTAATATGAGTAGGAAACTCCAGATTGATGCGTTTGTAAAGGAGACCTGCATGCTCGGTCGTAGAGAAGGCCTTCTTGACGTCCAGATACACCGCTACGGTGTATGCATTATCCTGCAAACCGCGCGCTGCAGCCTCTACCACGCTCAGTAACCGCTGGGCTGTAGAGTGCCCAGCACGAAAACCAAACTCGTGAGGAGGGATGGCTTGAATGTCTTCCAGCAGAGGAGACAAGCGAGGTAAGAATAGCCTCTCGAATGCCTTCTAGAGGACAGAAAGGTGGCTGATGGAGCGGTAATTCGCAGGATGGACCGGGTCTTTCCGTCTTTCCGCATATCACCTAACCCTCGCTTCACTTACGTGGAAAGTGGCACAGAGTGAGACACATGTTGAAGACAGTGTGAGAAAGAGCACGACCCTGAAAAGAAGGTGGTGGAGCATGATTGGCGTTAAATCGTCAGGTCCCGCCGCCTTTTTGGGGTGGAGCCGTCGGAGTACGCCCTGGAGCTCACTAGTTCTAATAATTGGAAGTCGATCCTCCTCAGCAGGGGGACGCCGAAACTATCGACGGACCTCCCGCCTAACGTGGTCAGAGAAGTCTAGGTCCTCTGGGTCACCTGTAGGTCTCATGGTCCTCTCGAGGTAGCCGACGAACACAGTTACTTGGACCTGGATTTCTTAAGCCAGGCCTTGGATTCTTTGGAGAGGGGAGTTTGGTGGTCCTGTGCCATTCCGAAATCGTCCAACGACCTTCCACACTTCCCCACCCTCGAGATTCATACGAGACGTGTCCTCCCGTGCACGCAACCTGTGCTCGCCTAGACGGAGATGAACCTCTCGGCGTAGTCGCCAAAGAAGCGCTCGATTATGGGGCGTGCGATGTTGCTGATAGAGCCGTCGTACCGCCCAGGAGCGGCAGGTCAGGAGAAGAATGTTGAGTGGCAGGACATCCGAGTGGAGATAAGCTGGGGTGAGAACAGTAAGATTACGAACTGTTCGCACCGCAAAGGAGATGAAGGATGAGACCGCGTCCTCAACGGCGGGGATATCCGTGATGTTGGTCTTGGGAGGGTTGGTGTCATTAAGGCAGACTTTGACGCAATCCCAGTCCACGTTCGGATATTGAAGCAGTACGTCATGTGGCGATCCGGGTGTTAACCTCAGCAAGTATTGGTTTGTGGTCTGAATAAAGTGCATTTAACGAGGTGAGTGATAAATGAAATGGAAAGTTGTTGATGATTGCGAAGTCAGGGTGGATCGGTCGACCTTGACTACACGGGTAATGAGTGGGTTACCAGGGGCCCTCAACTCTGAGATGAGGGCCAACATCAACCATGGGGATAATATCACTTCTGTCCACCCGGGGATCCTTGTGCCAACGATGATGTTTAGCATGTAGGTTCTCTGCCAGAAAGACACTAGGAAGTAAGGAAAAGATGGTTAGGTTATCATTAGCTACGAACTGTCTAAGGGATGGGTGGTAGGCGGAGACAACCAGAAATTCGGAACCTTCCAGGAAGGATAGCAAGCCCTTCCATGGCAGTCGCCATACGTTCAGCGGGGTCAGAGGATGTGGTAACCGCCCAGCAGCTCGCAGAAACGCTGGCCGTGGGTCTGCAGCAATTGATACAGCCACGCCAGTAAGTCTGACTGTGGTGTGGTGGGAGCTGTTGCAAGGCTGTTTGTGGTGGAGGAGGGAGCTTTAGGTGTTGAGAATGGAGAGGAGCGACGAGGTGCCGGCCTGCCTTTAGCCCTCTCGTCCTTCAGCTGACGAGTAGGCTTGGAATTTCCAGACACATTCGCAGCCTCGGTGTCCGAATCGGGCCTCCTGGCAGCCCTACGCCTTTCTGCTCGGCGGGAGGTGGTTTGGGGGGGGGGCTGGACCAGTGTTGAAGTGTGTGTCACAGGGTTGGCGTGTGTTAGCCCGTGACGCCTCAGGTGAGTAGCTGGTTTTCGCGCCACTTCAGCGAAGGATGTATCTTTGCTGGTGTTGGGAGCTGGTCACGCAAGTGTTATGGAAGAGGTTGCGCTCTCCATTTGAGGTGAAGGAGGGTGTTTTGTCTTATTGGACCTGGAGCAGGTCTCCTAGAGACAATAACTACTTTCCTGGTAGGGCAGCTTCCATAACACTCTCTGTGCTCTCCACTGCAGTTGGTGCAGGTCGGAACCTCCGTGATGGCACGGGAGCTGACCTTGTGGGTACCGCCGCACCTTAGACAACGTAAGTTGCGGTGGCTGGAATGGTTAAACCCCTGACATCTGTAACATTGAAGGGGTGTCCGCCAGAGCCATTGGCAACTTCGATGAAGACCCTCAGATACCAGATGGTGCGCACACCATCTGGCGTAGCCTTTGGATCTCTGGCCCGCTCCACCACTACTAGGGACAGGGGTAGGGAGCACATAGCTCCTGGGGATTATGAGCAGGCCGGGTGAGCTGTTTCATCACCCAGGATGTGATGTCCTGGCGGATAAGTTCTGCCCTTATGTCATCTACATAAGTGTTCATAGATAACCCTCAGATGACCCTGCGAATGTCACGGGCCCTCTCCAGGACAAAAGTGAAGTGGGGAATTTCCCTCTTCTTGAGATGCTGCTGCAGTTTAATGTAGTCCTTCAGGTCATTAGCGTGGAAGACAACGCGATTTTTGTTCCGCTGCACTGGGCACTCCCACGCGTTGGTTGGCATGAACTCCTTAAGGAAGCCGACTGCCTCCGCGAAGTCGTCCACAATGATCAGCGGAATATGCCGACGTTGTCTCCCTTTCTGGCCCCGGCTGGTGGTAGCTGTTGATGGTCGAACAGACTGACCAGAGGGCAAGCCCTCTGCAGCCAGTCTTGCCGCTCGCTTGGCTTTCAGTGATGTTACTTCGCGGAATCCTTCGTCCCCCTCGTCGTCCGTAGATAGACCCGAGGAGCTGAACTCCGGGTCGCTCGCGTTCGCCGATGAGCAGGAAGAGTTGCAGGCGAACACTGGTGTTCTCCCGCTCGTATAGGAAAGTCTTGCGCACACTCGCATGCTAGTCGTCGGAGTCAGACGGGGGAGTAGCTGTGGCTGGCAAATGCATTTGGCACGATCCATTAGAGTTTTATGACAGCTCTCTTCTGGCCGGGGTGGTGAATCGATAGTTTGTATAGATTTCGGTCGGTATGCTTAGATTTACGGAATAGTGTGTGGCTGGGCGTCTCATCTGGTTTCCTGGATACGAGTACGTCCAAAAATAGAAGCTGTCTATTTTTCTCTATTTCCATTGTGAACTGTATGCCTGGGTGTATACTATTAATGTGATGTAGAAATTCTGTCAAGGCTTCTTGTCCGTAGTTCCAGTAGCAAAGCCGGTTCATGGGCTTCAGTGTAGCAGAATTTAAAGCCTTGGTCTTAAAGTGTTCCATGTAGGAATTGGCAATAACTGGGCTCACCGGACTACCCATAGCCACTCCATCGTTTGGTTCATAGAACTCCCGGTTCTACTGGAAGTAGGTAGGTTCTAACACATGACGAAATAAGCTTGTAATGTCCTCAGGAAATAGCTGTTGTAGAAGAGTGATAGTTTCTTGGATGGACATTATTATAAACAAGGAAGCAACATCAAAACTTATTGGAAGGTCGATGGGCTGCACGGTCAATGATTTCAACTTTCCAACAAAGTGTGAAGATACTAGTTGAAGTATATTCCGGGCTTGTAGGCTGTGGTCTACTGGGCTCTTTCTTCTTCTTCCCAGACGTTTCGTCTGCGACTACGGCAGACATCCTCAGTGGCAGTGGCGAGATCGAAGTACTCTAGTGGGTATTTCAACAGCGACTACGTTGGTAATACCCACTAGAGTACTTCGATCTCGCCACTGCCACTGAGGATGTCTGCAGTAGTCGCAGACGAAACGTCTGGGAAGAAGAAGAAGAAGAAGAAAGAGCCCAGTAGACCACGGCCTTCAAGCCCGGAATATACTTCAACTAGTATTGACACCGGCCGTGAAAGCCTTAGAATCTTGATGAAAAAGTGTGACGAGTTTTTTATGTAGAAATCGGAGTTTCCAACTTGTGGGTATATGAGCTTGACAAGATATTTAGTCAGGTAGTATGTGGGGTATCCAATGACACTAACTATAGGGTGGAGTGGGAGTTCTGGTTGTGAACCTTTGGTAGCCCGTATAGTCTAGGAGGCTGGGCTTCCGTGTTCGTGAGTTGCCGTTGCGTTTCCACGAGTATTCAAGACTGCTTGATGAGCTGATTAGTTTTCCGTAAGATGCGTGAGGTGGGGTCATGACGAAGTTTCCTGTAGGTAGCTAGATCCAATAAATCGGAGAATTTCCGTTGGTGATCCCAAGCGTTCATGACCACAGTGGAGTTTCCTTTATCTGCTAGGCTTACTGTTATCTCCTTATTGTTGTTCAATGATTTAACGGCGGCCTTTTCTTGACGAAATAAATTCCTTTGTGGAGGTTTTGCTCGCGGTAGAATCTTGGCACATTCGCGAAGCATCTCTTCTGCAGTTGCAGTAGAGGTATTTCGTGGAGGTATTACCACGGTCCACAAGCCCAGATAATTTATCTGCCAAATGACTCCGGCCTGAAAACCTACGCACTTCGATAAATTTATTTACTGTTACCTTCTGTTTATTCATTTGTATATTCTGTTAATATTGCACCTTTATGAGTTAGACATTTGATCACCTCGATATACTTCTTCTATGCAACGGCTAAGCAGCTTCTTTTTACTACTTGATGGCAGACTATCAACTAAATTAGCATCTTAAGTTGATGTTTAGTAGAATATACATTGTGCGTAATTTACTTCCTCGGTAGTAGATATATTTCAAGGACATTAGCAGTTGACTTTTAAAATATAACTCACTTAAGATATCAATATTTGTTACAGCTTTAATTAAATCTTAAGAAGGTGGTAATACATATACTTCCTATACGATGGATAAAGCCGTGTATTGTATACATGTTCATTCTTATCTTAAGCGTCTCGCTGCTTAAATGGAACTGAAAGCCAAGCGAGCGGCAAGGCTGGCTGCAGAAGGCGTGCCATCTGGTCAGTCTGTTCGACCATCAGCAACCACCCCTGCCGGGGCCAGAAAGGGAGACAACGTCGGCATATACCGTCAATCATTGCGGACAACTTCGGGGGGGGGGGGGCAGTTTCCCATTTCTTGTATTTTCACTCCAGCACAAAGATGTACAACATAACGCCTGACAGATAAGGCTTTGGGCCCAATATGATCCCGTTTAACACCTCAAGGGCACCAGCATATTCAGAAGTGGTGTAACCGGAGTGTTATCAGCAAAATGTAATTTTGAAATAGGTTTATCATACCTGTACTGTTAGAGATCTGCAAAATCAACACTTTCTGGAAAATAGCCTAAAGAATACACATTACAGAAAATTGCAGTTGGAACTATAGGTACTGGGCTGCAAATTTCCCTGTTATGTGTAAAGGCAAACGAGACGTGACCGGAATCATTTTCCAAGTCCGTTCGTAACATGTAAATGGTGTGCAGGATAACTTGGCGGAATAGAATGCTCAAGAATGTTACAAGTAAAACAAATTACTTTAACGTAGGATTCACCCAATATATAACTTAAAATATCTATCCATTAATTTGGAGAAAGCGCATGTCACACAGAGTAATGTTGCCCGTCAAATGAGTGAAACTTTCACCAACAATGGATAAGAAAGTGCTTTATCCAACTAAGCCGAAGCTGGAAGTTTACCTGGCACAGCTAGTTTTGTCTTAAAAACTGGAAGCAGAAAATGAGGGCAGTAAGTGATGCACTTGAACACAATGCAGCATTATACCTTACAGCACTGCCAAGGAGGCGGCACCGTGGCTGAGTGTTTAGACAGCTGGGCTCTCGCCAATTCGACCCGGTTCGATCCCAGGCGACCGCAAAGTGAAATTTTTGGTGGACAACACGGCGTAGTGGTCGGTTTTCTCCGGGTTCTCCGGTTTACCCCGCTATCTCATTCCACCACCGCTCCATCTTCATCTCACGTATCACCGTATGTAGTAAAGGTGGACGTTAAACACTACATATTTCATTTCATTTCATTGGCAAGAGATGGTGGGTTGTTAGCAATGTAAACATTTGTTAATTCCGCTCTACAATACGGATGTTGCTGAAAAATATGTTAATTTGGTTATATTTCGAGCATTTTTGGCACTTAGAGAACTCCGATTTTTATTTAGGAATGCAGATGACCCAGGTTGCATCTCAGCAAAAGTATGTTAAGATTTATCGCAATAAACTCTTAACTGCAAGTCGCAATAAACCTATAGATAGCTCCGTCCTCCTTGTTTTTAATTTAACGTCCTCTAAATGTGCTCAAAACCATAGCAGTTTTCACGTCTTGAGGAAACAGTGGCTTGCTGTTCCATGTCCGTGAATATATGTAGGTTTTTGTTAAACTATGTACAAGATCATATATTTGACCTCCCTGCTGATGTTGTATATACGGCTCATTTATCTCCTCTTCCGCCATGTAATGATAAGACTTACATACTTTTTTGAATGTAAAACATCTCTTCATACCATTGTCAGTCACCCTAAAAAGTTCGTTAAGAAACGAGTTACTACGTCCCTTTAAATAATCAAATACACTAAGAACTTTAAATTGCCTCCCAATTTTAATAATTACGCCTTTTCCCCTATAATTTACTGCACTCTCATCACTTGTGCACACAATGACCATCACATACCTTCAGATGTAGGAAACATAGAAACTACTAACATTCCCTGATGCAGTCTGTTCCACATCTTCAGGTTGGTGCTGTATTCATTGGTTCAGGAGATCTTCTGGTTACATAAAAAGGAATTCTTTGTTTCCTTGACAACTTTGTCGCTGATAGTTCTCATGTGGACTTGTAACACGCGAATTAGCCAGCGAAGACATTTTCCAACTTATAAATTTAAACGTAAAAATAAACGTATTGTGACTTTGTGGGTTCGTAAAATGAAAAGTCCAATTGCAGCACTCAAAAATGTTTTTATTTCCACCGATTTACAGTTAAACACTTGCCAATTACACAGAATTATGTAATGCACACAATTACGAGTCACCAGTTCGTCCGTTACAATTCCACTTTGCTCTCGCACTTACGTACAATCCTCCAATGCACGCACAGTCTTCTCGTCCGCACACTAGCACTGCACTCTCACGCTGCTCACCAAGAACTGACTGACTGACTGACTGACTCAATTCACTCACTGCAGCACTTTTTATAGGAATGTCGCCGTTCTCGAAGCCTCTAGTTTCCGTGAATCACCGCGAAAGTTCCAGATGGCAGTGGAAGGGGGGAAGAGGCGGCCAGCGACAAGTGACATTTCCCTATTCATCCCCTTCAGTTAGTGACAGAGACTGATGGGTGGGTGTAGCTTGGCTGCTCTGGCCCCTTACTCAGCTGTCGTTGGTTGTGTTTTCCGCTAATTGGGTGATAAGCTCCCTCCTCAAGGCTGGTCGTCCCAAACAGCACCATCGTAGCGCGCTAGACGATTCAGGTGTACCACCAACATCTTCCCTCGGGGAACCTTCTGGATGCGGTAGGCCACGCCGTTAATCCTCTTAACCACCCGGTACGGTCCCTGCCATGGCTGCTGGAGATTCGGGCAGCGTTCCATGGTCCGGGTGGGACGGTACAACCTGCCCAGGTCACCTGGCTGGAACCCTTGGCTGTTGGCATGCCTGCCATATCTGGTCTTCATGCGGTCGCTCGCCTTCTGGATGTTCTGGCGAGCCATCTCGTGCATGTCGTGGAGATGGTCCACCAGGTTCTCCACATACTCGGTTACCGGCTGCTTCGCCTCCGGAGGGCTTCCAAAAGCCAGGTCACAAGGGAGGCGTAACTCTCGGCCAAACATTAAGCTGGCTGGCGTCATTCCAGTTGTGTCGTGTGTAGATGAGCGGTAGGCCAGCAAGAACAGTGGCACCTTGACGTTTCAGTCTCGCTGATGGCTGGCCACGGCCTTCCTGAGGTGTTCCTCTAAGGTCTTGATGTACCTTTCGACCATGCCATCCGACTGGGGACGTAGAGGCGTCGTGCAGGTCTTGTTCACCCAAGACTTTGTAGTGCCTCCTTCATTAGGTTGGACTCAATGTTGGTACCCTGGTCACTGTGTAGCTCTAACGGCACCCCAAATCGACAGAACACTTGCTCCACGAGGCAGTCTGTGATTGTCTTTGCCTCTTGGTTTGGGATGGCATACACCTCCGGCAACTTCGTGAAGTAGTCCACGACTACCATTAAGTACTTGTTGCCACGGTCGGAAACTGGAAACGGTCCCGCAATGTCAACGGCGATCAGTTTGAATGGCGCTCCGACGTTGTACTGCTGCATGCGAACCCGGCTCCTAGTCTGGGGGCCACGACTCGCCGCCCACACGTGACACTGACGGCACCATCTCTCGGCATCTGCTCGGAGTCTCAGCCAGTAGTAGCGCTGCCGTAGTTTGTCAATAGTTCGGTTCGCACAAAGGTGTCCTCCCGAAGTACCAGCGTGCACTTCCTCCAAGACTTCCGGGACCTTACTCCGGGTAAGTACCAACTGTTCTCTCTGCGTCTTCCCATCGGGTGACTCCCATACCAGCAACAGCACGCCATTTCTGGTCTTCAGCGAGTCCCATTGGGCCCAGTTCGACTTGTAGGTGACGCTCCTCGGTGCGATGTCCTCCCAGGTTGGTCTCGTCCCTGCCTCCACTTCCCTCAAGAGTGGCCCCAAGTCTGCGTCCGCCAGCTGCTCCCTCCTCAGGCCTGCGCTATCCCAGCCGTCCGCAGGCACTGCCGTGACGACTCGGACTGCTGCGGCACGCTGCTTCTCTTCCACTCTTGTGCACTGGCCGCACTCTTCTGGACAGGGTCTTCGGTACATGGCGTCTGCGTTACCGTGGCTCTTCCCTCTACGATGTTCTGAGGTGAAGTCGTAATCCTGCAGCCTCTGGACCCAACGTGCTGTCTGGCCTTCCAGGTTCTTAAAGCTCAATTGCCAGGTTAGGGCGGAATGGCCAATCCTCAGGTGGAATGGCTGACCGTACAGGTACTTGTGGAACTGCTCCAAGGTCTTTACTACCGCCAATAATTCTCGACGGGTGACGCAGTAGTTCTTCTCTGCCTGATAGTGTCTTGCTGTAGTAGGCTATCACCCACCCATGGCCGTCCTGGATCTGTGATAGGACACTTCCAATGCAATGGTCGCTGGCGTCGGTGTCCGCAATGAAGGCGCCACCCGGTTGTGGGAAACCCAAAATTGGAGCACTGCACAGGGTCTCCTTTAGGTGCTTGAAAGCGTTTTCGGCGTCCTCCGTCCACACATAAGGCCGGTGTTCCTCTGTCAGGCGCGTGAGGGGTTTGCTCAAGTTAGAGAACCCCTTTATGAAGTGGCGGTAATAACTGCACAGTCCCAGGAAACTGCGCAGCTCTTTCTTATTCTGTGTGTGAGGCCAATCTCTCACAGCCTGTGTCTTCTCCGGGTCTGTGGCCACTCCGGTTACTGAGACTACGTGGCCCAAGGAGTTAACTTCCTTGCGGAAGAGCTGGCACTTCTTGGCGTTCAGCTTCAAGTTGGTCGCCTGCAATCTCTGTAGCAGCTTACTGAGATTCTCGAGATGATCTTCAAAAGTTTTACCGACGATGATGATGTCGTCCAGTTGTAGCTAGCAGGCGTCGTAAGTCTGCCCTCTCATCACTGACTCCATGAGGCGTTGGAAGGTAGCTGGTGCGTTGCAGAGGCCAAAGGGCATAACCGTAAACTGCCAGAGCCCTTGGCCCTTCGAGAATGCGGTCTTCTGTTTGTCTCTTGGGTCTAGAGCTACCAGCCAGTAGCCTGACTTCAGGTCCAGGGTCGAGAACCACTGTGCACCAGCTAGCGTGTCCAGGGTGTCGTCAATCCGGGGTAAGGGGAAACAGTCCTTTCGGATGACAGCGTTCAACCTTCGGTAGTCTACGCAGAAGCGCAGCTCGCCGTTCTTCTTTGTCACCAAGACCACAGGGGAACACCAAGGGCTGTCGGACTCTTCAATCACTCCCCTGGATCTCATGTCCTCCAACATGTCTCGTACCGCCCCTTGCTTCGCCAGCGGCACGCGTCTATGGGGTTGCCGAATAGCCCGGGCGTACCCTGTGTCCTTACGGTGAAGCACTTTGTCCGAGCGGCCGTAGTCACTGTCGCCTTGGCTGAAGACGCTCTGGTATCGCCTCAGCAGTTGTCGAACTTTCTCCAGTTGATCTGCGGTCAGGTGGTCGGCCGCCCTCTCCAGTAAGCCTCCTAGCCGGGGCCCCAAGTTTTGCGTTGGCACCGGCTCCTGCGTCTTGTCGATTGCTGTTACGCTCAACCTCCCGTCGGGGAAGGAATCCGTCCCTTTCAGCTCCCAAAGTGCGGGCGCTGCGTACCCTTAGCACTGGTGGTACCTCTGACGTTACTAGAGGAACCTCGGGCCGAACAGCCGAGGCCCTCCTTCGGGAGTTGTTCAGATTGGGATGGACTCGAGGGGCAGTGTGTTCCCGAAACCCGTGGGTATCGGGTACGTCTTCGGACGGGGTTGAAGGAAGCCATTAAGTCTCCCGGTTACTAGCCTGCAAAGCTAGTAGAAGGTGTGCTAGATCACCAGATGGCCCCACCGAGGTTTTTCGGTAGTCTTCACCTTGAGTGTTGACGCGCGTAAGTGGCGTATCCACTTCCATCCCGTCTTGAGTCCATAGGACCAGATGGGGGGCTTGTTAGTCTCTAGGTCTTGCCCTATGGAAAGCCCCACGGAGGACGCCGAGCGCCATTTGGGACAGCTCGGATACTCCCTGGTTGAAGTAGGCCCGGGTCTTGTTCCTACGGGTTCAAGGCTAATGGGAGTAGAACCTCTGGACTCAACCTGTCGCCTTGGTTGAAGACGCTCTGGTATCGCCTCAGTAGTTGTCGAACTTTCTCCAGTTGTTCTGCGGTCAGTTGGTTGGCCGTCCTCTCCAGTAAGCCCCCTAGCCGGGCCCCAAGTTCTGCGTCGCCACCGGCTTCTGCGTCTTGTCGATTGCTGTTACGCTTACCACGGGCTCGCACGTTCCCAACTCCGTCCTGGCCTGGACGTCGTGATCGGTGTCCATTGGATTTAGCAGTCTCATTGGCACCTCCTCTCGGCACGGCAGCAATACCCTCGCTACACATAGTTCGTGTACAGGCGTCTTCTGGCCCAGCATCATGTACCTGGCTCTCTGGCCTTCCAGTCGCGGCGTAACCACCACCTCGCTCCTCGCGGGGACAACCACGTCTTCGCTCAAGACGACCCTGCAAATTCCAAGGCGCTCCTATGGTTGACGGAGTATATCCTCTTCTCCGTTGGTCCGCAGGACCTTCTTGCCGACGTCGACCGTCGCCTCATGGCTCCTGAGGTCATTACAATCCCAGTATCACCTCCTCGGCCACTTTCGCGACGAACACCCTTAGACGTACGGTGCTCCTTCCCAAGGTCAGCTTCAGCAGGGCCTCCTTATCCACAGGCAAGGTGTATCCCGATTCTGTGACGAGCTGGTATGGTCGGCTCGGCTTCCTCGTCAGCAAACCCTTCGCCACGTCAGGTCTGATGATGATGACCGCCGCCTCGTTCTCCACCAGCACGCGGCACGGCTTTCCTCTTACCCAACAGTCCGCGATGAGGCTGGCATCCATACGCCGGCTGACGGCTCGCAGTGTCACTCGAGGGGATGGTGGCGATGGCGCCGACGGCCCTTACTCGTTTTCCGGCTGCTCTTCCTGGTGTGGGTAGTCTCTCTGCAGGTGTCCGGGCTGTCCACAGCCCAACACAGGCCACTAGGTGTTCGCCGGCGTCCCTCGGCTGGTCTTCTGTCTCCGATGTAGTGGACACTCCTCGTTCTCGACGTCGGGATAGCTGTTACCTTGGCCGCCTCCATCCTTAGTGCTGCCGTTAGTGCCTCGTGGATTGTTTTATAATCGCCGAGCATTAGGCGCTGACGAATCTCCTTGTCCCGTACCCAGTCAACAAATGTGTATGCAGCTTCCCGGGATACGAACTCTGATGGGAGGCCGACTAGGGCCTTGCTAACCAGTTGTTCAACTGTCAGGGCGAACTCCTGCAGTGTCTCCCCTGGCTGCTGTGACCTTGCCTTTAGCTGGCTGCAGTACGCTGCGGCTAAGCGCTGGTTCCCAAACCGATTCTCCAGGGCCTCGCAGATGTCCTTGGCCACCGCCGTTGTCTGCACCGCGTTTATGACTTCCGCGGCCCGTCCCTGGAGGCTGGCTATTAACTGTGTGGCCTCCTCCTCTGGCAATCATTTGTTGTGCTTGGCCACTGCGTCGAACTAGCGGCGGAAGACTTCAAACGTTGACGCGCCGTCATACTTGGGAGGTTGGACGTGCGCAGATGTTGTGTCGCGTCCCGGCGCGTCGGCCTTCAAATCCTTCAGCTTCCGGCCGACGACGTCCTCCACCATGGCGTTCAAGGACTTGACGATGCTGTTGGCCTTTCCCTCCAGGTGGTTTACGCGTTTCGCAAGGTCTTCGACGTCTTCCACCACGTCTTTCAGTGTCTTGGCGTTATTGTCGCCCTTTTCCTCTAAATCTCTAAGGCGGTCGTCTACTTGACCCATCCGCTTGTCCAGCCTCGCGACGTCATCCCTCACGCCGGCCAACTGTTCCTCAAATTTGGCGGCAAGGACCTCGTTCGCCTCCTTCATTTACGTGGCCAGACTGTCGTTTGCTGCCCTCATTTCTGTGGTCAGTTCGGCCATCTTTGCGGTCATTGTCGTGGCCAAGTTGCTTTTGCCGCTTCTGATTGTGTTGTTAACTCGTTCTTCATTTCTTCCATCTTCTCGGCGATGTTGCCGTGGGCCGTCTTCATTTCTGTCAATTCCGCCTTCATTTCCATCATCTTCTCCAAAATCTTTTCCAATGCCGCGTCAATGGCTGTAATGTTCGGTGATGTTGTCTTCCAGCTTCCTGACACCAATGTGACTTTGGGGGTTCGTGAAATGAAAAGTCCAATGTTCTTTATTTCCACCGACTTACAGTTAAACACTTGCCAATTACACAGAATTACGTAATGCACGCAATTACGATTCACCAGTTCGTCGGTTACAATTTCACTTGCACTCGTAATTACGTACAATCCTCCGATGCACATAGTCTTCTCGTCCGCACACTAGCACTGCACTCTCACGCTGCTCACCAAGAACTGACTGACTGACTGACTGACCCAATTCACTCACTGCAGCCCTTTTTATAGGAATATCGCCGTTCTCGAAGCCTCTAGTTTCCGTGAATCACCGCGAAAGTTCCAGATGGCAGTGGAAGGGGAGGGGAAGTGGCGGCCAGCGACAAGTGACATTTCCCTATTCATCCCCCTCAGCTAGTGACAGAGACTGATGGGTGGGTGTAGCTTGGCTGCCTCTGGCCCCTTACTCAGCTGTCGTTGGTCGGGCTTTCCTCTAATTGGGTGACATTATGAAAACAAATAATCCACATCTTTCTTTTATTCAAGTTATTTCCGTTTAAGACCGCGCTGTAACATTCGGAGCAAAACAGGGAGCTAAAAATGTGTTTGAATACAACTTTAAATTTTATTACTTTAAAACATAATCAAATTACATATTTTTGGTGCATTTAATCCAGTTCTTCAACAATTTTATATCGAAATGTAGGTGCCTATTTTACCTTAGTCGCATTTGAAAACAAACACAAACAAACACACACACATATGCCAAGTACTAATGCCCTGAGTGACCAGTGTTCGAAGCCCAATAACGCCAATATTAAAGTTGTCACAGAGCTCGAAAACTCTGACATATGTTTATCTCCTCGTACGGAAGTTCTCGAGCAGTTTAAGAAATGGGGACTTAGGGCCTTGTTGAAGATGCAGTTAAGGGAAGACAAGTAAGCTGGTCCCATTATAATGTCACGTTTTCTTTGCAGGGCCATATGTTCCAGGATGTGTTGATCTGATGACCGAATATTCAGAGAAAGGAAGTTTTATGCGTCTGTATTACCCGTCCTCTTTATCAGACATTGAGGTAAGGTTAGCATCATATTATGTATTGTGCCAACACTCCAAAACGTATGGCAGGCTAAATGTTACAGTATACACCTCCTCATGTGGTGTAACTGATCCAAAGTGTGTCAAGTGACGCTCACAGATGTCAAGGGATTAATGTTACATTGGCAAAACTAGTGTAGTCTATGCACACTATGCCATATGTGTATGTAACATGATTCAAGAAAGCAAAAACAAATATGCACTAGTAAGGTGCGTTGCAAAATGATGGACCAACCATCTGTGTGGTAACAGTTTGATAGGTAAATATGCAACTGAAAGCTTATACACATAATTCAGGTATTTATTAGATATATTTTAACATTATGTAGTGCATATGTGGGTCACAAATTGCACATTGTCCACAACTCAGATACAAATCAACACTTACCACATTTGTGATGTTGCAGCCACCTCATCTCAATTATCAGTGTAGGAGCCTTGTTTGGGCACAACCTTGAAAATACGATCACACATGCTGTCTATAAGTTTCTGGAGCGTCGACACCTCCATATTGTCTCAAGCTTCCACTCTGTAATATTTGAATACTGTTTGCCATCAGCATACACTATGCCCCACAGGTTCTCCATGGGGTTCAGACCAGTCCACTACATTCACCCCATTCTGTAGAAACCATTCCCAGGTGCTGGAAAATCCAACATGGACCTCCAATTGCTTACCCAAAAGGGAAAATATGAACATCCAACAGTTCTTGCCATTCGACCCGATGGGAAAGCAAAGTTTGTTGTGCCACGATAACCAACAATGAACAACCTCCTTGCTACCGTTTGGAAAATATTTGTTCTTTTTTCCGCAAATTATGCTAATAGTAAGCTGCTCCATCTGGTCCATCGAAATCATCACTGAACACTACTTGCTTCCATTGGGCTTTCTAAGTCACATGTCCTTTTACCCAGGATATCCTTCTCTTCTTATGCATATCAGTAAGCCGAGTTAGTCGTTTCTTTTTCTTGTACAACATGAAGTTCTTCCTGGCTACCATTCGAGATAACGTAGACTTATGCACGTGAATGTTTGGATCTTGAGCCAGTCTTCCCAGAGATGTTCTACCTGCACTTAATTCTTTTATCACACTTCTCTCTTGCCTGGGTGTAAGTTTCCAAAGTATCCCACCGGACTGCTTGGTGCAATAATTCTCCCAAGGCGCAAATAATTGTTCACAATGGAAGGAGATTTGTTAATTCTTCTTGCTATTTCCCTAGACAACAAATCTTGCTTGTTATGGGCGATTATTTGCCCTTTCTCCTCACCTGATAACGCTGGTTGACATCACATTTTCCTGAACTCTTCCTGCACCACTGCTCACGTCGAATATTGGTGTGCAGCTATGTAAACAGTTCACTCAATATACCTACGTCCTCTAAGGGTACTGTCATAGGTGGATGAAACGGGGAGCATGGTTGTATCATTTTGCAACAGTCCAATGGTCTCGTGGTCAGTTTACTGTAAGACAAAGGGGTGAAATGTTTCCGTCAATTGTCATGGATAAGTATAGGCAGGTTATCTGTGTTGCATTAGATATATCTATGCAAATTCATTAGATACTTATGTTGCGCTACAGCTGAAAATCGGAATGGTTGTATCATTTTGCAACAGTCCAATGATCTCGTGGTCAGTTTACTGTAAGACAAAGGGGTGAAATGTTTCCGTCAATTGTCATGAATAAGTATAGGCACATTATCTGTGTTGCATTAGATATATCTATGCAAGTTCATTAGATACTTACGTTGCGCTACAGCTGAAAATCGGAATGGTTGTATCATTTTGCAACAATCCAATGATCTCGTGGTCAGTTTACTGTAAGACAAAGGGGTGAAATGTTTCCGTCAATTGTCATGAATAAGTATAGGCACATTATCTGTGTTGCATTAGATATATCTATGCAAATTCATTAGATACTTATGTTGCGCTACAGCTGAAAATCGGAATGGTTGTATGATTTTGCAACAGTGCAATGGTCTCGTGGTCAGTTTACTGTAAGGCAAAGGGGTGAAATGTTTCCGTCAATTGTCATGAATAAGTATAGGCACATTATCTGTGTTGCATTAGATATATCTATGCAAGTTCATTAGATACTTATGTTGCGCTACAGCTGAAAATCGGGATGGTTGTATCATTTTGCAACAGTCCAATGGTCTTGTGGTCAGTTTACTGTAAGACAAAGGGGTGAAATGTTTCCGTCAATTGTCATGAATAAGTATAGGCACATTATCTGTGTTGCATTAGATATATCTATGCAAATTCATTAGATACTTATGTTGCGCTACAGCTGAAAATCGGAATGGTTGTATCATTTTGCAACAGCCCAATGGTCTTGTGGTCAGTTTACTGTAACACAAAGGGGTGAAATGTTTCCGTCAATTGTCATAAATAAGTATAGGCACATTATCTGTGTTGCATTAGATATATCTATGCAAATTCATTAGATACTTATGTTGCGCTACAGCTGAAAATCGGAATGGTTGTATCATTTTGCAACAGTCCAATGATCTCGTGGTCAGTTTACTGTAAGACAAAGGGGTGAAATGTTTCCGTCAATTGTCATGAATAAGTATAGGCACATTATCTGTGTTGCATTAGATATATCTATGCAAATTCATTAGATACTTATGTTGCGCTACAGCTGAAAATCGGAATGGTTGTATCATTTTGCAACGAACCTTAATTTATACACTCCTATCTAGAACGTGTTAAACGGGAACACGACAATATTTAGGGACTTAATATTATAGAAAATGATACAAACATTATCCGCAACATTCATAACTTCAGTTTTAGTTCCATATGTGTCTCATTTTGTATTACAGGATTATATTTAAAAGGATGATTCTTAGATGCTTTTTCCTTTTCCTTTGTTTTACTGCAAATATATGTCACCTACAACACGTGGCGAATTGCTTCTTTCGGAACAATGCTCATTGGCAGTCCTTCAGTATTCGTGTAATAACTTTGGGATTTCTTTATAAACACTAAATTCACATACACACAGTGGTAGACTCCAGGGAAACTACGGAATAATCCTATTTAAAAGGAAATGTTCATTGCCAAGGAACCACCGGATTCAGAAGCTAGTAGTCTAACGACAACACCACATGGGCAGTCACATAATTATTCCTCAATCGTCAATGATTATAGCTATTTGGCTATAAATTTATTTAGTTGAATAGTCCTGATATATTATTTTTTCTTTGATTCCATGCGAAATGCTGTAAAGACCCATTATGTGGTCTTCATTTGTCATACAATTATGTGAAGAATTTTGGTACTTTACAATGTTCATGGTCGCAGCCAATGCTGAACAATGTAGAACAAAAGATAGCTGGGCTATCGTTAGATGGGACGCTTTTAGCGGACTTTGTTCTGTTTATCCTCTCAATTTGTACACGTTCGTCATGGTTATATATGTAGTTATTTTCGATACGTTATCCTTCTTCTTCTAGTGATTTATTTAATCCCTGAATCACTTAACGAAACCTAATCTAACCTAACTTTGTTGACTACAGTAGTTACAATTCTTTATAACATGATTACATTCCGTTGTTATGTTAGTTATATTGGTTGTCTACAGTGGCTACATTTTCCTTTGCAGTGTTATATTTGCCAGTCACGTGGTAACAGTGGTTAGATTTGTTGCTTAAAATGCGAACGTTACCTGTGCTAGACGACTTTCGAGACTGCTGTAAGATTACTTCGAAACGTTTATCAGTAATTTGTTCCGGTTTATAGCACTGGTAACATATAGCTAATCTAACCTGATCATCATCATTTATTTTATTTCCTTTTTGCTGTGTGGTTTGTTCATGCTTAATGAGAGTTAAGTTACTAGCTTAACCTTTTTTAAGGTAACCTTTACACAATATCAATACCAACACGTAATTTCCAAAACGTCCTATTTTCTAGGATGCGGCCAATATGAGATAATAAATGGAAATGGCCCAACGTGTTTCCGTGCCAGGCAGCATGAGTATATTGTGACTTTGTGGGTTCGTGAAATGAAAAGTCCAATTGCACCACTCAAAAATGTTCTTTATTTCCACCGACTTACAGCTGAACACTTGCCAATTACACAGAATTACGTAATGCACACAATTACGATTCACCAGTTCGTCCGTTAAATTTCCACTTTCACTCGCAATTACGTAAACTCCTCCGACGCACGTACGCAGTCCCTCCCCTCACTGGGCGCTCCTCACAGCTCGCCAAGAAGAACTGACTCAATTCACCCACTGCAGCCCTTTTTATACGAATATCACAGTTTTCTCGAAGTGTCTCGTTTCAGTGAATCACCGCGAAGGTTCCAGATGGCAGGGGAGGAAGGAAGAGGCGGCCAGCGACAAGTGACACTTCCCTAATCAACCCCTCAGTTAGTGACTGAGATAGATGAGTGGGTGTGGCCCGTATGCCTCTGGTCCCTTCTCAGCTGTCGTTGGTCTGGCTTTTCGATAATTGGGTGACACTGCTCCCTCCTCAAAGCTGGTCGTCCAGAACAGCACCATCGTAGCGGGCTAGACGATCCAGGTGTACCACCAACATCTTCCCTCGGGGCACCTTCTGGATGCGGTAGACCACGTCATTTAATCCTCTTCACCACCCGGTACGGCCCTTGCCATGGCTGCTGAAACTTCGGGCAGCGACCCTTGGACCGCGTAGGACAGTACAACCAGACCAGGTCACCTTGCTGGAACCCTTGGCTGTTGGCTTGCCTGTCATATCTGGTCTTCATGCGGTTGTTCGCCTTCTGGACGTTCTGGCGAGCCATCTCGTGCTGTCGTGGAGGTGGTCCACCAGATTCTCCACATACTCGGTCACCGGCTGCTTCACTTCCGCAGGGCTTCCAAAAGGCAGGTCAAAAGGGAGGCGTAACTCTCGGCCAAACATTAAGCTGGCTGGCGTAATTCCAGTTGTGTCGTGTGTAGACGAGCGGTAGGCCAGCAAGAACAGTGGCACCTTGACGTCCCAGTCTCGCTGATGGCTGCCCACGACCTTCCTCAGTTGTTCCTCTAAGGTCTTGTTGTACCTTTCGACCATGCCATCCGACTGGGGATGTAGAGGCGTTGTGCGGGTCTTGTTCACCCAAGCCTTTGTAGCGCCTCCTACATTAAGTTGGACTCAAAGTTGGTACGCTGCTCACTGTGTAGCTCCAACGGCACCCCAAATAAACAGAACGCTTGCTCACCGAGGCTGTCTGTGATTGTCTTTGCCTCTTGGTTTGGGATGGCATACACCTCCGGCCACTTGGTTAAGTAGTCCACGACCACCACTAGGTACTTGTAGCCTCGGTGGGAAACTGGAAACGGTCCCGCAATGTGAACGGCCATTCGTCTGAATGGCACTCCGACGTTGTACTGCTGCATGCGACCCCGGCTCCTAGTCTGGGGGCCATGACTCGCCGCGCACACGTGACACTGACGGCACCATCCCTCAGCATCTGCTCGGAGTCTCAGCCAATAGTAGCGCTGCCATAGTTTGTCAATCCTTCGGTTCGCTCCCAGGTGTCCGACCGAAATACCGGCGTGCACTTCCCCCCAAGACTTCCGGGACCTTATTCCGGGGAAGTACCAACTGTTCTCTCTGCGTCTTTCCATCGGGCAATTCCCATATCCGGAACAGCACGCCCTCTCTGGTCTTCAGCGAGTCCCATTGGGTCCAGTACGACTTGTAGGTGGTGTTCCTCGGTGCGATGTCCTCCCAGGTTGGTCTTGTCCCTGCCTCCACTTCCCTCAAGAGTGGCCCTAAGTCTGCGTCCGCCAGCTGCTCCCTCCTTAGGCCTGCGCTATCCCAGCCGTCCTCAGGCACTGGCACAACTACTCAGATTGCTGCGGCACGCCCTTTCTCTTCCACTCTTGTGCACTGGCCGCACTCTTCTGTACAGGGTCTTCGGGACATGGCGTCTGCGTTACCTTGGCTCTTCCCGCCACGATGTTCCGAGGTGAAGTCTTAGTCCGGCGGCCTCTCGACCCAACGTGCTCTCTGGCCTTCCAGGTTCTTAAAGCTCAATAGCCAGGTTAGGGCGGAATGATCAGTCCTCAGGTGGAATGGCTGACCGTATAGGTACTTGTGGTAGTGCTCCAAGGTCTTTACTGCCGCCAATAATTCTCGACGGGTGACGCAGTAGTTCTTCTGCCTGATAGCGTCTTGCTGTAGTAGGCTATCACCCGATCATGGCCGTCCTGGATCTGCGATAGGACACCTCCAATACAATGGTCGTTGGCGCCGGTGTCCACAATCAAGGCGCCACCCGGTTGTGGGATACCCAAAATTGGAACACTGCACAGGGTCTCCTTTAGGTGCTGGAAAGCGTTTTCGGCGTCCTCCGTCCACACATAAGGCCGGTGTTCCTCTGTCATGCGGGTGAGGGGTTTTGCAATGCTGGAGAATCCCTTTAGGAAGCGGCGGTAATAACTGCACAGCCCCACGAACTGCGCAACCCTTTCATATCCTTTGGGCGAGGCCAATCTCTCACAGTCTGTGTCTTCTCCGGGTCTGTGGCTACTCCGGTTGCTGAGAATATGTGGCCCAAGTAGTTCACTTCCTTGCGGAAGACCTGGCACTTCTTCGCATTCAGCTTCACTTTGGTCGCCTGCAGTCTCTGTAGCACCTTCTCAGATTCTCGAGATGGTCTTCAAAAATCTTACCGACGATGATGATGTCGTCCAGTTATAGCAGGCAGGCGTCGTAAGTTAGTCCTCTCATCACTGACTCCAAGAGGCGTTGGAAGGTAGCTGTTGCGTTGCAGAGGCCAAAGGGCATAACCGTGAACTGCCAGAGCCCTTGGCCCGTCGAGAATGCGGTCTTCTCCTTGTCTCTTGGGTCTAGAGCTACCTACTAGTAGCCCGTCTTCAGGTCCAGGGTCGACAACCACTGTGCACCAGCTAGCGTGTCCAGGGTGTCGTCAATCCTGGGTAAGGGGAAACAGTCCTTCCGGGTGACAGCGTTCAACTTTCTGTAGTCTACGCAGAAGCGCAGCTCGCCGTTCTTCTTTTTCACCAAGACTACAGGGGATCATCAAGGGCTGTCGAACTCTTCAATCACTCCCCTGGATCTCATGTCCCCCAGCATGTCTCGTACCGCCACTTGCTTCGCCAGCGCAACTTGTCTATGTGGTTGCCGAATAGGCCGGGGGTCCCCGGTGTCCTTGCGGTGAAGCACTTTGTCCGTGCGGCCGTAGTCACTGTCGCCTTGACTCCCGTAAGGGAAGGGATCCGTCCCTTTCAGCTGCCAAAGTGCGGGCGCTGCGGACCCTTAGCACTCGTGGTACCTCTGACGTTACTAGAGGAACCTCGGGCCGAACAGCCGAGTCCCTCCTTCGGGAGTTGTTCGGATTGGGATGGTCTCGAGGGGGCAGTGTGTTCCCGATACCCGTGGGAGATTGGGTACGTCTTCGGACGGGGTTGAGGGAAGCCATTAAGTTTCCGGGTACTAGCCTGCTCAGCTAGTAGAAGGTGTGCTAGATCTCCAGGCGGCCCCACCGAGGTTATTCGGTAGTCTTTACCTTGAGTGTTGACGCGCGTAAGTGGCGTATCCTCTTCCATCCCGTCTTTGGTCCCTAGGACCAGATGGGGGGACTTGTTAGTCTCTAGGTCTTGCCCTATGGAAAGCCCCTCGGAGGACGCCGAGCGCCCTTTGGGACAGCTCGGATATTCCCAGGTTGAAGGAGGCCCGGGTCTTGTTCCTACGGGTTTAAGGCTAATGGGGGTAGAGCCTCTGAACTCAAACTGTCGCCTTGACTGAAAACGCTCTGGTATCGCCTCAGCAGTCGTCGAACTTTCTCCAGTTGTTCTGCGGTTAGGTGTTCGGCCGCCCTCTCCAGTAAGCTTTCTAGCCAGGGCCCAGGTTTTGCGTCGGCACCGGCTCCTGCGTCTTGTCGATTGCTGTTACGTTTACCACGGGCTCGCACGTTCCCAACTCGGTCCCGGCCTGGATGTCGTGTTCGGTGTCCGTTGGATTTAGCAGTCCCACTGGCACCTCCTCTCGGCATGGCAGCAATGCCCTGGCTACACACAGTCCGTGTACAGGCCTCTCCTGGTCCAGCATCATGTTCCTGGTTCTCTGGCCTTCCAGTCGCGCCGTCACCACCACCTCACTCCTCGCGGGGACAACCACGTCTTCGCTCAAGACGACCCTGCAAATTCCAAGGTGCTCTTCTGGTTCACATAGTATATCCTCTTCCCCGTTGAGCCGCAGGACCTTCCCGCCGACGTCGACCGTCGCCTCGTGGCTGTTGAGCATCCAGTCCCAGAATGACATGATGGTGACGGCCGCCCCGGTGTCCACCAGCACGCGGCACGGCTTTCCTCTTACCCAGCCGTCCGCGATGAGGCTGTCATCCATACATCGGCTGACGGTGCGCAGTATCACTCGAGGGGATGGTGGTGATGGCGCCGACGTGCCCCTCTCCACGACGGCCCTTACTCGCTTTCCGGCTGCTCTTCCTGGTGTGGGCAGTCTCTCTGCAGGTGTCCGGGCTGTCCACACCCCCAACACAGGCCACTAGGTGTTCGCCGGCGTCCCTCGGCTGGTCTTCTGTCGCCGATGTAGCGGACACTCCTCGTTCTCGACGTCGGAATTGCTGTTACTTTGGCCGCCTCCATGCTTAATGCTGCCGTTAGCGCCTCGTGGATTGTTTTATAATCGCCGAGCATTAGGCGCTGACGAATCTCCGTGTCTCGTAACCCCCCGTCCACGAAGGTGTAGGCAGCTTCCCGGGACACGAACTCTGGTAGGAGGTCGGCTAGGGCCTTACTTGCCAGTTGTTCAACTGCCAGGGCGAACTCCTGCAGCGTCACCTCCGGCTGCTGTGACCTTGCTTTTAGCTGGCTGTGGTACGCTGCGGCTAAGCGGTGGTTCGAATGCGTCGAACTGGCGGCGGAAGAGTTCAAACGCTGACGCGCCGTCATACTTGGAAGGTTTGACGCGCGCAGATGTGTGTCGCGTCCCGGTGCGTCGGACTTCAAATCCTTCAGCTTCCTACCGACGACGTCCTCCACCATGGCGTTCAGGGACTTTACGCTGCGGTCGGCCTCTCCCTCCAGGTTGTTTACGCCGTTCGCAAGGTCTTCGACGTTTTCCACTACGGCGTTCAGGATCTTGGCGTTATTGTCGGCCTTTTCCTCTTAATCATTAAGGCGCTCGTCTACTTGACCCATCCGGTTTCCCAGCTTCGCGACGTGATCGCTCACGCCGGCCAAATGTTCCTCAAATTTGGCGGCGAGGACCTCGTTCGCCTCCTTCATTTCCGTGGCCAGACTGTCGTTCGCTGCCCTCATTTCTGTGGTCAATTCGGTCTTTATTTCTTCCATCTTCTCGGTGATGATGTCGTTGGCCGTCTTCATTTGTTTCAACTCGGCGTTGAGGTTGTTATTTGCCGCTTCTGTTTCTGTATGTTAACTGGTTCATCTTCGCGGCCAAGTTGTTATTGGCTGTCTTCATTTCTGTCAGCTTCTCCAAAATCTTTTCCAATGCCGCGTCCATGGCTGTAATGTTCGCTGATGTTGTGGTCCCGCTTCCTGACACCAGTGTGACTTTCTGGGTTCGTGAAATGAAAAGTCCAATTGCACCACTTAAAAATGTTCTTTATTTCCACCGACTTACAGTTGAACACTTGCCAATTACACAGAATTACGTAATGCACACAATGATGATTCACCAGTTCGTCCGTTACAGTTCCACTTGTACTCGCAATTACGTAAACTCCTCCGACGCACGTACGCAGTCCGTCCCCTCACTGGGCGCTCCTCACAGTTCGCCAAGAAGAACTGACCCAATTCACTCACTGCACCCCTTTTTATAGGAATATCGCCGTTTTCTCGAAGTGTCTCGTTTCAGTGAATCACCGCGTAGGTTCCAGACGGCAAGGGGGGGGGGGGGAGTGGCGGCCATCGACAAGTGACACTTCCCTAATCAACCCCTCAGTTAGTGACTGAGATAGATGAGTGGGAGTGGCCCGTATGCCTCTGGTCCCTTCTCAGCTGTCGTTGGTCTGGCTTTCCGATATTTGGGTGACAATATTAACGGCCAAAATGTGCTTTTCATTTTTTGCTTATTCATAGGGTATTTCTTTTACACTTGAATAATTAAGTTACTGTAACCTACGTAGAGGGTTTTAATACCGAAATTTACATAGTTGAGCTTAATCTTGGGAAAGATGTCCATTATTCCTTTTTAAAGTGTCGAGAATGAAGTGCTGATACATTATTTACATGACTGAAATAAGATTTCGAAAAAGTAAATTCAAGAAGAGGTATCAGGAAATAGGAGTGCAATTCAGAATTTTTAAATGAATAAATTTACTGGTGCTTTGTTTTGAATCAGACGTTTATGTACTGTTGCAACTTCAGGTACTTGGCGATACTTTTTCTAAAAATGTAAATTAACTGTTAGGCTAAGCAATCAAACACCTGGTGTGTACAATATTTGTGGAGTACTTCATTGTTACTCTGCTCATTTTAACAGTAACATTAAATCAATGCTGTTAGAGTGCATTACAATTGACGTGGCTTATAGGTTTCAGTGAAAATTAAATGTGTAGTGATTAGCGTCCGCTTTCACTACATGTGGCACAGCAGGCGGTGGCAATAGGGATAGCATCGATGGAATGAAATGACGAGGGAAACTGGAGATACTGCAGAAAACCTGCCCCATCACAAATTTCACTTGGCGGTCGGCTGAGTTCGAACCCGGGCCGCCTTGCTGAGATTCGAGGGTTCTAACCACTGAGCCACGTCGCTGCTATGTTCCAGTGTGTTGCTATATTGGGAGTGACATCCCTGATACTCCGGAACGTCCGAATACAACACACTCTTTGTTATTTATACCGAAGTACACTTAACCTATTCCAAACTCATCATAACAATGGTCCAAGAAGCTGTTGCAAAGATATGTGTTAATTTCATTTGCCTTTAGGATAGTATACAATATACATCTATCTTCGTTTATTGCAGGAATGCTCAAGTAGCTGGATACCATGGATAGCTCACCAGCGTTATATAGACGGATTCTCAAGGCTCTTGAACATTTGGAAGTTAATCGTTAAATTTGTTCTTTGGTTTCTTGGAGGTAAGTTTTGGTGTTATTTATTATACTATACCAGACCTCAAATAAGTGTGTAATGTGAAGCAATGTCTCTGCTCCCATGCTAATTTCTCGCACAATTTGCCCATCGCCACATTGTAAAGTGTGTGTGTGTGTGTGTGTGTGTGTGTGTGTGTGTGTGTGTGTGTGTGTGTGTGTGTAGTAGTAGTAGTAGTAGTAGTAGTAGTAGTAGTAGTAGTAGTAGTAGTAGTAGTAGTAGTAGTAGTAGTAGTAATAGTAGTAGTATTTAACGCCCGCTATTCCTAGATGCTGCACCGCAGACGGTGACACTCATGATACATGACATGAAGATGGCATACTACTGGAATGAGATGGTGGGGGAAACCGGAGATCACGGAGAAAATCTATCCCAGCGCCATGTTGTCCACCACTGATCTCACTTTGCTGTCGCCTGGGATTAAACACGTGCCGCCTTGGTGAGAACCAACTGGTTTAATGAGTCAGCCACTACGCGGCCCCACTTTGTAAAGGACCCAAGTGGAAACGAAGACTTAGATCAAATGTTCATTACGTTGAATTGTGTGCTAAAGTTATTAATAACAACTAAACACTAGTAACACAACTTCACTTATCTTATATAAATCCTGGGGACCGGTTTCAAAGCAAACATCTGCTTTATCCTCAGCCACTCAGCTTGACATCCACCCACTAACTGACTGACTGACCTTGACCACTACCGATTGTAAATTTTATAAATTCACCCACGTATAATTTGGCAAAATGGCTAAACAAAAGGTTTAATACTTTTGATAGATTCAACAGCTTAAGTATAAAAAACTCATTTGAGTTAGTAAACAAGATCAGCAATATAGTATTGTCAAAAAATGATAGGCTTGTTTCCTTTGACGTAACTGCCCTATTTCCCAGTATTCCCAAGGAAAAACTTCTAACGTTTTTAAGAAAATGGTTGAGTTCTAATGATTTGGATAAGGAGTCAATAGAAGATTTTATGAAACTTACTAATCTGTGTTTAGATCAAAATTTCTTTACTTTCAATGGAAATGTTTTTCAACAGATTTCAGGAGTAGCCATGGGTAGTCCCCTTTCACCCTTTCTTGCTGATCTATTTATGAGTTTTTTTGAAATAGAAGTCACTAAAGCTTTTCCTTCCATTTTTAAAATATGGTATAGATACGTAGATGACATTTTTGCCATAGTTCCTGAAAGATATATAGATGAGGCTTTAAATATTCTAAATTCACAGGATAAAGCTATCAAGTTCACAATAGAAATTGAAAACAATGGCTACATCCCCTTTCTAGATCTAAAAATAATGAAAAATAACAATAAATTAAGTTTTGGCATCTATAGAAAGTCAACTCACACGGATAATTATATCAAAAATAAAAGTTTTAACCCTATGTCACACAAATTTGCTGTTTTTAATAGTTTGATTTACAGATTGATAAACATACCTCTAAATGAAGAAGAATTTAATGCGGAATATAAACATATTATAAACACTGCTTTAATTAACGGCTTTAATAAACATTTTATAATCAGAAGAATGGAAAAATTTAAATATCAAAAAAATGTTAATGATGTTTCCACTCTTAAAAAAGTAAAAGAGGATTATAATTTCAAAAAATTTACTTATCATCCGTGGGCAAATAAAAAGTTCCAAAAAATTTTCAAAGAAGTGGGTATAAAACTAGCACCTCATAATAATTACAGTATAAAGAATTTGCTACAGTTTTCTAAAAAAGACAAAATTTCAGACAACAAAAAATCTGGTATTTATCAAGTTAACTGTTTGGAATGCGATAAGATCTATATTGGTAGAACCAAGCGTAATTTAGAAACCAGAGCGAAAGAACATTTTAGAAATATTAAATATAAACAGACCGAGAAATCGGCAGTGGCTGATCAGTTGTGGTCATATAACCATGAAGTAAATCCAGAAGTTAAATTATTGAAACAATTGAAGGAACCGATAGATTTAATGGTTTGGGAGAAGATATTTATTTTGAAAAATAAGGACCGCGTAATGAATTTTGATATCCCTCCTATAGACATCATCAATAAGTTTGTGTTGTCCCCGGTAGATGGCAGTTAGATAAGGAGCTATCCTTCAAACTCCGGTAGTGGTCAAGGTCAGTCAGTCAGTTAGTGGGTGGATGTCAAGCTGAGTGGCTGAGGATAAAGCAGATGTTTGCTTTGAAACCGGTCCCCAGGATTTATGTAAGATAAGTGAAGTTGTGTTACTAGTGTTTAGTTGTTATTAATAACCTAGTTTACTTCACTGTCAGCAGCTTCAGTTTTCTACATAACTATTGTGTGCTAAAGGTTATTTCAAGTTTCATTTACCTTAAAAAGACGAATTGTCAACGCCCTCGTATAAACCAATATCCATTTCCATTTGATAATTGTTGTCTGTGGAACTGGAATCATATAAAGGATGTTCAAGCTTTTTACAGTACGAAGCGATATATTTAATGGGGTACGTCTTGCCTATTTGTCACCCATTCCCAAGTAAGTAGCTCTTTAAAGTGAAAACCAAAAATATTTATATAACAGCAGAGAAAGCAAGCAGATTTGTTTTTGTTTGTCATTCATTTGTTGACTTTTTACCTCCGTGGAAGTTGTTCCTATTCGTAGATGATGTTTTACATGTGTGTCAATTAATTACTAATTAATGGATGTTTCAGTTTTGAATCATATATTAGAAATGTTATTGTGTATGATTGGGTGTATCTTACGATAACTACGTTTTACACGAGAGCGTAGAGCTCCATGACGTGGTCAAGAGCTTCAAGACATAAAAGTTGAAGTTAATTCTGGAAATACGGTGTACATTGTGGCTCAAATTGCAAGTATTGATCATTGGAATGTACACACAGCCTCTTAAAACTGATTTTAACAGTTTTATCTCCAGCGGAAGAGATAGCCTGTGACTGTATTTTGGGTAAATAGTAGTCTCATAACTACTTCAGCTGTAGTAGTGTCCAGAACTTAAGTACAAAATAAGTGCATTTGCTACAATTCATGAATAATTATTCTAGTCAATAAAGAGAACACGCGCTCTTCAGACGAATGTCTGTTGTGAATGGAAAAATCTATAGTAAGTGTCTTAGTTGTCTAGGAGATGCCTTTTCATTCTTTTGTTTGAAGGGAAACGTTATCTGCTTGTGGTCCGCAAATATGACAAAGCTTCTTCCTTCTATCAGATGTTTGAATTTCTTGATAGAAAGAACAATTCCAAGAAATTCACGATCATATATGATATAGTTCCTTTGTATTTCATTAAGCTCTTTAGACAAAATTTCTATTGGTTTCCAATTGCCATTTTCATACTGTTGAACTACTGATCCAAAATAACTATCCGGTGCATTAGTACACAATACTAGTGGAAGTTCAGGGTCAGGAAATGTGACTAATGCTGTGTTTGCAATGTCCTGCTTATATTTTTTCAAACATTACTTTTGCCTCTTCTGTCCACTGAATGGGTCGATTGTTTTTTTTCCGAACTTGTAAGATAGCCGTGAAGAACTGCCTGATTCTCGGCTGCATCTTTCAGATATGGTCGACAGAAGTTAACAATACCCAAAAAGGTCCTAAGTTCATGAATCTTTTCAGCTATCTTATAATTTAGTATTGCCTGTACTTTCTCTGGCAAGGATTTGGAACCTTCGGGAATGATCCAGTATCCCAGAGAGCTCAACTCTTCAACTCCAAAACAGATTTAGACAGGTTAATACGTAGTCCATATTTCGCTAGTCATTCTAGAAGTGCTTTAAGGTGTTCTTCATGTTCTTCGTTTGACGACAATGCAATTAAAGTATTGTGACTTTGTGGGTTCGTGAAATTAAAAGTCCAATTGCACAACTCAACAATGTTCTTTATTTCCACTGAATTACAGTCGGAACACTTGCCTATTACACAGAATTACGTAATGCACACAATTGCAATTCACCAGTTTGTCTGTCACAGGTCCACTGCACTCGCAGGTGCGATGCACGCTCACAATCTTCTTGTCCGTTAACTCACTCGGCGCTCCGCGCGCTGCTCGCTAAGAACTAACTCACGCGGCACTGCAGCCCTTTTATAGGAATATCGCTGTTTTCTCGAAGTCTCGCGGTTCAGTGAATCATCACGAAGGTTCGAGACGGCAGGGGGAGGGGAAAGAGACGGCACAGTGATGTTTTTCCAGCCACCCCTCGTTACCGCTATTAGACAAATGAGTGGGCGTTGTCGAACGCCTCCCGTCCGGCTCCATCCACAGGAAGTCCCGACGTTCGGGTGACACTTCTCCATCCTCAAAGCTAGTCGTCCCGAACAGCACCATCGTAGCGTACTAGGCGATCCAGGTGTACCACCATCTTCCCTCGCGGAACCTTCTGGATGCGGTAGACCACGTCGTTAATCCTATTCACCACCCGGTACGGTCCTTGCCATGGCTGCTGGAGCTTCGGGCAGCGTCCCTTGGTCCGGGTAGGACGGTACAACCAGACTAGGTCATCTTGCTGGAACCCTTGGCTGTTGGCTTGCCTGTTGTATCGGGTCTTCATGCGGTCGCTCGCCTTCTGGATGTTCTGGCGAGCCATTTCGTGCATGTCGTGGAGATGGTCCACCAAGTTGTCCACATACTCGGTCGCTGGCTGTTTCGCTTCGGGAGGGCTTCGAAACGCCAGGTCACAAGGGAGGCGTAACTCTTCGCCAAACATTAATCTGGCTGGCGTCATCCCAGTTGTGTCGTGTGTAGACGAGCGGTAGGCCAGCAAGAACAGTGGCATCTTGACGTCCCGGTCTCGCTGATGGCTGGCCATGACCTTCCTCAGGTGTTCCTCTAAGGTCTTGATGTATCTGTCGATCATGCCATCCGACTGGGGATGTAGAGGCGTCGTGCCGGTCTTGTTCACCCCAAGCCTTTGTAGTGCCTCCTTCATCAGGTTGGACTCAAAATTGGTGCCCTGGTCACTGTGCAGCTCTAACGGTACCCCAAATCGACAGAACACTTGCTCCACGAGGCAGTCTGTGATTGTACTTGCCTCTTGGTTCGGGATGGCATACACCTCCGGCCACTTGGTGAAGTAGTCCACGACCACCATCAGGTACTTGTTGCCTCGGTCGGACGTCGGAAATGGTCCAGCTATATCGACGGCGATCCGTTCGAATGGCGCTCCGACGTAATACTGATGCATGCGACCCCGGCTCCTAGTCTGGGGGCCGTGACTCGCTGCGCACACGTGACATTGACGGCACCATTTCCCAGTGTCTGCTCGGAGCCTCGGCCAGTAGTAGCGCTGCCGTAGTTTGTCAATCGTTCGGTTCGCCCCCAGGTGTCCTCCTGAAGCACCGGCGTGCACTTTCTCCAAGAATTCCGGGACCTTACTCCGGGGAAGTACCAACTGTTCTCTCTGCGTCTTCCCATCGGGCGATTCCCATACCCGGAACAGCAGGCCCTCTCTGATCTTCAACGAGAACCATTGGGCCCAGTACGACTTGTATGTGGCACTCCTCAATGCGATGTCCTCCCAGGTTGGTCTTGTCCCTGCCTCCACTTCCCTCAAGAGCGGCTCCAAGTCTGCGTCCGCCAGCTGCTCCGTCCTCAGGCCTGCGCTATCCCAGCCGTCCGCAGGCACTGCCGTAACTACTCGGACTGCTGCGCTACGCTCCTTCTCTTCCACTCTTGTGCACTGGCCGCACTCTTCTGGACAGTGTCTTCGGGACATAGCGTCTGCGTTACCGTGGCTCTTCCCTATACGATGTTCCGAGGTGAAGTCGTACTCCTGCAGCCTCTGGGTCCAACGTGCTCTCTGGCCTTCCAGGTTCTTAAAGCTCAATAGCCAGGTTAGGGCGGAATGGACAGTCCTCAGGTGGAATGGCTGACCATACAGGTATTTGTGGAAGTGCTCCAAGGTCTTTACTACCGCCAGTAACTCTCGCCGTAACGCAGTAGTTCTTCTCTGCCTTGGATAGCGTCTTGCTGTAGTAGTCTATCACCCGCTCATGGCCGTCCTGGATCTGCGATAGGACAGCTCCAATGCAATGGTCGCTGGCGTCGGTGTCCACAATGAAGGCGCCACCACCCGGTTGTGGGAAACCCAAAATTGGGGCACTGCACAGAGTCTTCTTCAGGTACTGGAAAGCGTCTTCGGCGTCCTCCGTGCACATATAAGGCCGGTGTTCCTCTGACAGGCGGGTAAGGGGTTTGGCGATGTTGGAGAACCCCTTTATGAAGCGTCGATAATAACTGCACATCTCCAGGACACTGCGCAGCTCTTTCTTATTCTTTGGGCGAGGCCAATCTCTCAGTATCTGTGTCTTCTCCGGGTCTGTGGCCACTCCGGTTGCTGAGACTATGTGGCCCAGGTAGTTCACTTCCTTGCGGAAGAGCTGGCACTTCTTCGCCTTCAGCTTCAAGTTGGTCGCCTGCAGTCTCTGTAGCACCTTACTCGGATTCTGCAGGTGATCTTCAAAAGTCTTACTGACGATGATGTCGCCCAGGTATAGCAGGCAGGCGTTGTAAGTCAGCCCTCTCATCACTGACTCCATGAGGCGTTGGAAGGTAGCTGGTGCATTGCAGAGGCCAAAGGGGATAACCGTGAACTGCCAGAGCCCTTAGCCTGTCGAGAATGCGGCCTTCTCCTTGTCTCTTGGTTCTAGAGCGACCTGCCAGTAGCCCAACTTCAGATCCAGGTTCGAGAACCACTATGCACCACCTAGCTTGTCCACGGTGTGGTCAATCCGGGGTAAGGGAAAACAGTCCTTCCGGGTGACAGCGTTCAACTTTCTGTAGTCTACGCAGAAGCGCAGCTCGCCGTTCTTCTTCGTCACCGAGAGTACAGGGGAACACCATGGGCTGTCGGACTCTTCAATCTCTCCCCTGGATCTTATGTCCTCCAGCATGTCTCGTACCGCCCCTTGCTTCGCCAGCGGAACGCGTGGAGATGGTTGACGAATAGGCCGGGCGTCTCCGGTGTCGATGCGGTGAAGCACATTGTCCGTGCGGCCGTAGTCACTATCTCCTTGGCTGAAGACGCGCCGGTAATGTATCAGCAGTTGTCGAACTTTCTCCAGCTGCTCTGCAGTCAGGTATTCGGCTGCCCTCTGCAGTAGGCCTTCCAGCCGGGCCCCAGGTGTTGCGTTGGCCCCGGCTCCTGTGTCTTGTCGATTGCTGTTACGCTCACCACGGGCTCCCACGTTCCCAACTCCGTCCCGACCTAGACGTCGTGATCGTTGTCCGTTGGATTTAGCAGTCTCACTAGCACCTCCTCTCGGCACGGCAGCAATGCCCTGGCTACATATAGGCCGCGTACAGGCGTCTTCTGGTCCAGCATCATGTTCCTGGTTCTCTGGCCTTCCAGTCGCGCCGTCACCACCACCTCGCTTTTCGCGGGGACAACCACGACTCCGTGCAAGATGACCCTGCAGATTCCAAGGCGCTCTTCTGGTTGACGGAGTATAACCTCTTCTCCGTTGAGCCGCAGGACCTTCTTACCGACGTCTACCGTCGCCTCGTTGCTCCTGAGGGCATCCGGTCGCAGAATCACCTCCTCAGCCACCTCCGCGACGAACACCCACCTCCGCGACGAACACCCACAGACGCACAGCACACCGTCCCAAGGTCAGCTCCAGCAGGGCCTCCTTCTCCACAGGCAAGGTGTCGCCCGATGCTGTGACGAGAGTGTATGGTCGGCTTGGCTTCCTTGTCGGCAGACCCTTCGCCACGTCAGGTCTGATGATGGTCACGGCTGCTCCGGTGTCCAGCAGCATGCGGCACGGCTTCCCTCTCACCCAGCCGTCCGCGATAAGGCTGTCACCTATACGCCGCGTGACGGTGCGCAGTGTCACACGAGGGAATGGTGGTGATGGCGCCGACGTGCCCCTCTCCACGACGGCCCTCACTCGTTCTACCGGCTGCCCTTCCTGGTGTCGGCAGTCTCTTTCTAGTTGTACCGGCTGTCCACTCCCCCAACACAGGCCACTAGGTCTTCGCCGGCGTCCCTCAGCTGGTCTTGTGTCTCCAGTGTAGCGGACAGCTGTTTTCTTGGCCACCTCCATACTTAATGCTGCCGTTAGCGCCTCGTGGATGGTCTTTTAATCGCCGAGCATTAGGCGCTGACGAATCTCCGTGTGTCGTACCCCGTCAATGAATGTGTAGGTAGCTTCCCGGGATACGAACTCTGGTAGGAGGTCGACTAGGGCTTGCTAGCCAGTTGTTCAACTGCCAGGGCGAACTCCTGCACCGTCTCCCCTGGCTGCTGTCACCTTGCGTTTAGCTGGCTGCGGTACGCTGCGGCTAAGCGGTGATTTCCAAAACGATTCTCCAGGGCCTCCCAGATGTCCTTGGGTGCCGCTGTTGTCTGTACCGTGTTCAGGACTTCCGCGGCTCGTCCCTGGAGGCTGGCTATTAACTGTGTGGCCTCCTCGTCTAGTGACCGTTTGTTGTGCTTGAACACTGTGTCGAACTGGCGGCGGAAGGCTTCAAAGGTTGACGCGCCGTCATATTTTGGAGGTTTGACGCGCGCCGGTGTTGTGTTGCGTCTCGGTGCGTCGGCCTTCAAATCCTTCAAGCTCCTGCCGACGACGTCCTCCACCATCACGTTCAGGGACTTGACGCTGCTGTTGGCCTTCCCTTCCAGTTCGTTAACGCGGCTCGCCAGGTCCTCGACGCGCTCGACCACTTGGCCCATCCACTTGCCCAGCTCCGTCACGCCATCCCTCACGCCGGTCAATTGTTCTTCAAATTTGGCGGCGAGAGCCTCCAGCGCCAGCTTCATTTCCGTGGCCATCTTTGCGGCCATTGTCGTGGCCAAGTTGTTGTTTGCCGTTTTGGTCTTCGCTGTTAATTCGGCCTTCATTTCTTCCATTTTCTCGGTGATGTTGTCATTGGCCGTCTTCATTTGTTTCAACTCTGCGGCCAGGTTGTTATTTGCCGCTTCTGTTTTTGCAGCGGCGTTTTCATTTGCCGTCTTAATTTCCTCCATTTTGTGTAAAATCTTTTGTAGGGTGTTCGTCGCGAAGTTGGCTGAGGAGGTGAATCTGGGACTGGATGCCCTCAGGAGCCACGAGGTGACGGTCGACGTTGGCAGGAAGGTCCTGCGGCTCAACGGAGAACAGGTTATGCTCCGTCAACCCGAAGAGTGCCTTGGAATCTGCAGGTTCATCTTGAACGAAGACGTGGTGTCCCCGCGAGGAGCGAGGTAGTGGTGACGGCGCTACTGGAAGGCCAGAGAACCAGGAACATGGTGCTGGACCAGAAGTCGCCTGTACATGGCCTATATATAGGCAGGGCATTGCTGCCGTGCCGAGAGGAGGTGCCAGCGATACTGGGACGTCAAGGTGCCTCTGTTCTTGCTGGCCTACCGCTCGTATACACACGACACAACTGGGATGACGCCAGCAAGCTTAATGTTTGGCCGAGAGTTACGCCTTCCTTGTGACCTGGCTTTTCGAAGCCCTCCGGAAGCGAAACAGCCAGCGACCAACTATGTGGAGAACTTGGTGGACTATCTCCACGACATGCACGAGATGTTTCGCCAGAACATCCAGAAGACGAGCGACCGCATGAAGACCCGGTACGACAGGCAAGCCAACAGCAAAGGGTTCCAGCAAGGTGACCTGGTCTGGTTGTACCGTCCTACCCGTACTAAGGGACGCTGCCCGAATCTGCAGCAGCCATGGCACGGACAGTTAGAAGTGCTTTAGGGTGTTCTTCATGTTCTTCGTTTGACGACGATGCAATTAAAATATCGTCTAAGTATAGAAATACAAAATTAAGTCCAGAACATACTTCATTAATAGTGGCAGGGATAATTTGGTAGCTGATGCAATATCAATAATTGAGGAAATTGCAACCATTGATTACGAAACAGTAGCTGAAGATGAATTTGGAAGTAAAACAGTTCTTAAAAGAAAGCAAGTCGCTGTAATTCAAAGTATGTATAGTTCCTACAGGCATAACAAGGTGGTGTGATGTTTCTACCTCACAAATCAGGCCTTTAATTCCTAAATCACATCGGTATAAACTTTTCCTACAAAAGCATAATTTAGCTTACTTAGGAGTAAAAGCTACAGAGAAGCTCATTACCTATACAGTTTTGTGACCAAATAATCGTTGTGATATTCAGCAATAGACAAGATCGTGTATTGAGTTTCAGAGAAACAAAGTTATTCGTCACATGAAAACCCCATTGGGCAAATATGAGGAACTAGATGAAAAATTCATTGTAATACACATTGATCTCATTGGGCAACTACCGCCTTCAAATGGAATGACTTGTCTCTTGACCTGTATCATGGATGGAAGTAGTTCCTCTACCAGATATAACCGCAGAAACTGTGGCCAAAGCCTTCTATGAACTTTATAGATTGTAAAATTTGGAACTCCATCTCGTGTTATAACCGACCAAGGAGCACAGTTTGTCAAGGTTGTTCAAAAGTCTTGCTAGGTTATGTTGCGTTACAACATAACTACAACACACTACGCCATATCATTCTCAGTGTAACGGTAAAAATAGAACGAATACACAGGACTTTAAGGTCATTATTTCGAGCTCATACCACGATGCACTGGACTGACATTTTACTAACTATACTGTTAGGTTTACGTGAAGCACTGCTCAATAGCACAAATGGTATACGGCAAAACTATTAAGTTGCCTGGTGAAATTTTGAGGCACTACTTAAAAACAGTGATCCGGAGTCGTTTACATCAAAACTACAAGAAAAATGTTAGTTAAACCAACCAATGCCAGACACCCCAATTCATTACCTGTTTTTCTTCCTAAAGTTTCCAGTTCCAAATACTGCTAACGCACTTTCATTTTTCTTGAAACTTACTTTTGTCTTGAACTGTTTCATAATGGAATTGGATGTTGACATGTTTGTTCTGAACCCTGCCTGTTCTTCTTCTAGGATTTCTTCCGACTCAATATAATATTTCAGTCTGGAGATGACCATACGTTCGAAGGTTTTTGCTAATATTAATGTAAAACTGATTGGTTGAAGTGATTTAATGTCTTCAATTAACTTTCCTGGTTTAAGGATTGGTATTATGATGGCTTTGAGCCATTTAGACAGTAAGCTAAAATATGGATTCCATAATTTGTTGAATATAGATAATAGGTGGGATTTGGCTTTGTCTCCGATATGTTTTAAAAATTCTGGGAAAATATTATCAGGAACAGGTTTTTTTTTTTTTTTTTTTTTTTTAAATGGCTTATTGCGTTGTTCAGTTTATCCATGGCGAAGTCATCAAATTGATGTTCTTTTGTAGAGCTCATTTTGGATGTCTTTTGTTGGTATTTTCTCTCTGTTTTCTTATGTTTCTTGTTGAGATAGTAGTGTTAAGGAAGTGTTTGATAAACTCTTCGGCTATGATCTTTGGGTTAACGACTTCTGCATTTCTTATTTTCATGGCTTGTGTGCACTTTGTCCTATGTTTGTTGTTTAACAAGTTTAATAACCGGTGTACTTTAGTTCCATCAGTTTGATAGTCCATCTTACTTGGAAAGTCGTTGTATGCTTGTTTCTTGGCTTCGTTTATCTTTATCTTCATAAATGAACATTCCTTTCGCTATAGTAATGTCATCTATTAGAGTTTCAAGAAACGTAACATTTTCATTTTTGAGTTAATGTAAGCAGTTAGATATTGTATGTAGTTGTTCAATTTCCTTGCTTAAAACAGACCTAGTATTTTGCAGAGAAATTGAAGTAATTTTGAAATTACTTAAATAATTGAAATCTTTGTTTCTCTGTCCGTTCAACCTCACGTCGGCACAATATTGTGACTTTGTGGGTTCGTAGAATTAACAGTCCGAGTTGTAGATATTCCGTACTTACAGTAGTCGCATTACATCACATACACAAACACGGTCGATGACAATAACATCAGTTTACAACACTCCTTTTACGTCTGTCCTTACTACTCCACTGTGTTTTCGACTCACTCTTGGCCTTCCTCGTCGCCTTCTTAAATACCTCATTGATAAATTCCAGAGATTTCTGGAACAAACAAGAAATGGACTGTTCTATCACCTTCAGAACCTTAACTTAATTCCTTTATCTCCGGCGCTAAGTTTGTCTCTGTCCGCTTATCAATTCCTTTGCGTCAACACGCCGCGCGAACCCAGTCGTAAGAAAAGGATTCGATATTGTGACTTTGTGGGTTCGTGAAATGAAAAGTCCAATTGCACCACTCAAAAATGTTCTTTATTTCCACCGACTTACAGTTAAACACTTGCCAGTTATACAGAATTACGTAATGCACACAATTATGATTCACCAGTTCGTCCGTTACAATTCCACTTTGCTCTCGTAATTACGTACAATCCTCCGATGCACGTAAACAGTCTTCTCGTCCGTACACTACCACCGCACTCTTAAGCTGCTCGCCAAGAACTGACTTCCTCCGGCCCGGCGCGTCGCCCGGATTAGACGACACACCCCGCACGTTCGAGAACCCAGGGGGAGGGGAAAGAGACGGCACAGTGGCCCGCGATCCTTCTCCTAATCATCCCTTCAGTTAGTGTTAGGAGAAAAATGGGTAGGTGTGGCGCGGCCTCTGGTCCCTTACTCAGCTGTCGTTGGTTGTGCTTCCCGATAACAGGGTGACACTGCTCCCTCCTCAAAGCTGGTCGTCCCGAACAGCACCATCGTAGCGGGCTAGACGATCCAGAAGTACCACCTACATCTTTCCTCGGGGCACCTTCTGGATGCGGTAGACCGCGTCATTTATCCTCTTCACCACACGGTACGGTGCTTGCCATGGCTGCTGAAGCTTCGGGCAGCGTCCCTTGGTCCCCGTAGGACGGTAAAACCACACCAGGTCACCTTGCTGGAACCCTTGGCTGTTGGCATGCCTGTCATATCTGGTCTTCATGCGGTCGCTCGCCTTCTGGATGTTCTGGCGAGCCATCTCTTGCATGTCGTGGAGGTGGTCCACCAGGTTCTCCACATACTCGGTCACTGGCTGCTTCGCCTCCGGAGGGCCTCCAAAAGCCAGGTCACAAGGGAGGCGTAACTCACGGCCAAACATTAACCAGTTGTGTCGTGTGTAGACGAGCGGTAGGCCAGCAAGAACAGTGGCACCTTGACGTCCCAGTATCGCTGATGGTGGCCACGACCTTCCTCAGATGTTCCTCTAAGGTCTTGATGTACCTTTCGAACATGCCATCCGACTGGGGATATAGAGGCGTCGTGCGGGTCTTGTTCACCCCAAGCCTTTGTAGCGCCTCCTTGACTAGGTTGGACTCAAAGTTCGTACCCTGGTCACTGTATAGCTCTAACGGCACCCCAAATCGACAGAACACTTGCTCCACGAGGCAGTCTGTGATTGTCTTTACCTCTTGGTTTGGGATGGCATACACCTTCGGCCACTTGGTGAAGTAGTCCACTACCACCATTAGGTGCTTGTTGTCGCGGTCGGAAACTGGGAACGGTCCAGCAATGTGAACGGTGATCCGTTCGAATGGCGCTCCGACGTTGTACTGCTGCATGCGACCCCGGCTCCTAGTCTGGGGGTCGCAACTGGTCGCACACACGTGACACTGAGGCCACCACCTCTCAATATCTGCTCGGAGTCTCAGCCAGTAGTAGCGCTGCCGTAGTTTGTCAACCGTTCGGTTCGCTCCCAGGTGTCCTCCGGAAGTACCAGCGTGCACTTCCTCCAAGACTTACGGGACCGTACTCCGGGGAATTACCAGCGGTTCTCTCTGCGTCTTCCCATCGGGTGACTCCCATACCCGGAACAGCACGCCCTCTCTGGTCTCCAACGAGTCACATTGGGCCCAGTACGACTTGTATGTGGCGCTCCTTGGTGCGATGTCGTCCCAGGTTGGTCTCGTCCCTGGCTCCACTTCCCTCAAGAGTGGCCCCAAGTCTGCGTCCGCCAGCTGCTCCCTCCTCAGGCCTGCGCTATCCCAGCCATCCGCAGGCACTGCCGTGACTACTTGGACTGCTGCGGCACGTTCCTTCTCCTCCATTCTTGTGCACTGGCCGCACTGTTCTGGACAGGGTGTTCGGGACATGGCGTCAGCGTTGCCGTGGCTCTTCCCTCTAAGATGTTCCGAGGTGAAGTCGTACTCCTGCAGCCTATGGACCCAACCTGCTGTCTGGCCTTCTGGTCGCGTCGTCACCATCACCTCGCTCCTCGTGGGGACAACTACGTCTTCGTTCAAGACGACCCTGCAGATTCCAAGGCGCTCTTCGGGTTGACGGAGTATAACCTCTTCTCCGTTGAGCCGCAGGACCTTCCTGCCGACGTCGACCGTCGCCTCGTGGCTCCTGAGGGCATCCAGTCCCAGAATCAACTTCTCAGCCACCTTCGCGACGAACACCCACAGACGCACGGCACTCCGCCCCAAGGTCAGCTCCAGCAGGGCCTCCTTCTCCACAGGCAAGGTTTCGCCCGATGCCGTGACAAGCTCGTATGGTCGGCTCGGCTTCCTCGTCGGCAAACCCTTCGCCACGTCAGGTCTGATGATGTTCACGGCTGCCCCAGTGTCCACCAGCACGCAGCACGGCTTCCCTCTCCCCCAACCGTCCGCGATGAGGCTTTCATCCATACGCCGGCTGACGGCGGGCAATGTCATTCGAGGGGATGGTAGTAATTGCGCCGACGTGCCGCTCTCCACACCGGGCCTTACTCGTTCTTCCAGCTGCCCTTCCTGTTTTGGGCAGTCTCTCTGCAGGTGCCAGGGCTGTCCACACCCCCAACACAGGCCACTAGGTGTTCGCCGACGTCCCTCGGCTGGTCTTCTGTCTCCGGTGTAGCGGACACTCCTCGTTCTCGACGTCGGGATAGCTGTTACTTTGGCCGCCTCCATCCTTACTGCTGCCGTCGGCGCCTCGTGGATGGTTTTATAATTGCCGAGCATTAGGCGCTGACGAATCTCCGTGTCTCGTACGCCGTCCACGAATGTGTAGGCAGCTTCCCGGTATACGAACTCTGGTGGGAGGTCGACTAGGGCCTTGCTAGCCAGTTGTTCAACTGCCAGGGCGAACTCCTGCAGTGTCTCCCCTGGCTGCTGTGACCTTGCCTATAGCTGGCTGCGGTACGCTGCGGCTAAGCGGTGGTTCCCAAAACGATTCTCTAGGGCCTCCCAGATATCCTTGGGTGCCGCCGTTGACTGAACCGCGTTCAGGACTTCCGTGGCCCGACCCTGGAGGCTGGTTATTAACTGTGTGGGATCCTCTTCTGGTGATCATTTGTGGTGCTTGGCCACTGTGTCGAACTGGCGGCGGAAGACTTCAAACGTTGACGCGCCGTAATATTTCGGAGGTTTGACGTGCGCCGATGTTGTGTCGCGTCCCGGTGCGTCGGCCTTCAAACCTTTCAACCTCCTGCCGACGACGTCCTCCACCATGGCGCTCAGGGACTTGACGCTGTTCTCGGCCTTTCCTTCCAGCACATTAACGCGGCTCGCCAGGTCTTCAACGTGCTCGCCTAACTCTGTGACGTCCTCTTCTATGCCGGCCAACTGTTCTTCAAACTTTGCGGCGAGAACCTCGTTCGCCGCCTTCAATTCCGTGGCCAGACTGCCGTTCGCTGCTCTCATTTCTGTGGTTAACTCGTCCTTCATTTCTTCCATCTTCTCGATGATGTTGTCGTTAGCCGTCTTCATTTGTTTCAGTTCCGCGGCCAGGTTGTTATTTGTAGTCTCCAGCTTCGCGGCCAGGCTGCTATTTGCCGCTTCCGTTTTTCCAGAGAGGTTTTCATTTGCCGTCTTCATTTCCTTCAACTCTGCGGCCAAGTTGTTTTTTGCCGTCTCCGACTTCGCTGTTAATTCGTTAATCTTCTTCAAAATCTTTTCCAATGCCGCGTCCATGGTTGTAATGTTCGGTGATGTTATCGTCCCGCTTCCTGACACCAGTGTGACTTTGTGGGTTCGTGAAATGAAAAGTCCAATTGCACCACTCAAAAATGTTCTTTATTTCCACCGACTTACAGTTAAACACTTACCAATTACACAGAATTACGTAATACACACAATTACGATTCACCAGTTCGTCCTTTACAATTCCACTTTGTTCTTGCAATTACGTACAATCCTCCGATGCACGTACACAGTCTTCTCGTCCGTACACTAGCATCGCACTCTTACGCTGCTCGCCAAGAACTGACTTCCTCCGGCCCGGCGCGTCGCTTATATAAGACCAGCTGGCCAATCTGGAGGGTTCCGGATTAGACGAAGCACCCCGCACGTTCGAAAACCCAGGGGGAGGGGAAAGAGACGGCACAGTGGCCCGCGATCCCTCTCCTAATCATCCCTTCAGTTAGTGACAGCAGTCAAATGGGTAAGTGTGGCGCGGCCTCTGGTCCCTTACTCAGCTGTTTGGTTGTGCTTCCCGATAATTGGGTGACAATATAGTTGTAATTGCTGGATACAGATTTAACGAGATATCTGTAAGTTCGGCTGGAGAAGCAACAGGAACATTCCGACTGACCTGATTGTTAAACACTTATAGCAATGTTATATTTGTACATTTAATTTATATTTCGCAGGAGATATTAAAGTTCCTGTAGCATGGAATGCAGACTTAATTGTTGGAGGGAGCAAACTGCCAGTTATTGTGTTCTCACATGGACTTGGAGGATCACGGTTCCTCTACTCTACTCTCTGTGCAGAGCTGGCTTCATATGGCTTTCTTGTAGCAGCTGTGGAACACAGGTAAGTTTGTCTTCTTTTTGTAATACAATCGAGGGTCACTGTTCATATTTTCTGACCCTTTCCACAAACTTTAGGGAGGATAGTCATTAATATCTGGAGTTACAGTGCACGTGTCTTATATTTCTTTTTTCATTTACCCCTAAGGAATAAATAAGATGTTTTCTTACTTATGTGTCCTTATTTAGTGTTGTTAGCTACATACAGTAAGTAAGGATGAAATTTCAGTACATATCTCTATATTACTTTATCTTTTGAGATATGTACACATTTATGTAGGTAGGTTCTTTCATTTGATAGCATATGCTTACATGGAAATGTTTCATTTAACAGATTTTTATTGCTTTAGAAGCCGAAGCTTCTGTTGACAACATCCTACAGAGCAGTGTGCCAAGGATAGAAATTTAATAAATCTCACAGCAAGCATCGTCCATTACTATGTTTGCGTATTTGCCGTTAGCATAATTTGTCGGAGGAAGTTTAAATTTGAAGCATAAGGACTAGCTAATATGTCCACATAAGTCTGTTTCACTCCGTTCTCTCCACAGAATATACTAGAACGCGGATAAGTACATAGTTGTCAAGCTACTGAGATTTTAGACTAAAATGGATGACAAACAAAATTCCATTTTCTAAGGCACACCGAGACGTTCTGAGATGTAGGTCATACACCCTTAATACTACAAAATGGCTTTCTCTTTTCGGATTTGTCATGGAATCTATCACTCCACAGGAACCAAATAAATCAAAACGTTCTATTTTTGTCGGTTTTTCTATACAAAATTTAGCATAGGCTTGGAAATTTGACAGTGTGGCACACAATAACAAGCCTACACGTTCCTTTAGTGAAATTGTCTCTCAGGCTAACACTACACTAGCTCCTAAATTAATGCAATGTTCCAAAAATACATATTTCTTTCCGTACCAAAGTAGTCTTAACAATTGCATGTCCTGTGCATAGATTGAATATCCTTGCACTTGCATGTGAAAATATAGACGAGAGAGCCCCACAGTACAAGAAGAATGATGACCATACTGTAAAGCATTGATCAGCAGCAGCATGCACACTCGTACACTCTGAACTGTAGACGGGTAAGCAGAGGTGCAGTGACGGCTTTTCCGTTGCGTCATACAACTCCTTAGTCATGTTCAGAGACAATCGAAGCATATTATGTTCACATGTATTTAAATAAGTAATTATATTTTATGCAATTAGCGTACCAATTATTCAGCCGTTTCTCTTAGGAAATTAACAGGCTAACACAAATATATAATATACTCTAGGACAGTCTTATTAACGCTCTGCCGTATAGAACAACTAAATGATGATGATGATGATGATGATGATGATGATGATGATGATGATGATGATGATGATGATGATAAATAGGTAACGTGACCTGTTATTTTAGGTAGTACTAAGTGCTTTTGGCAATAGAATGAAAATGGATATTTGTAAGAGTGAAAAAGGTACATTAGAGTGCCTCTTATAACTTCAAACTCAATTTCAAGATCGTCCTTTGTATTAGTTTGTATGTTTCCTCATATTGCCGACTGCGTTCAAGACTTCTGCAGCACGGGATTGTTCTCTTTTTTGTAGTGTTCAACGTCCGTTTTTACTGCATGCGGCACCACAGGCGGTGGCAGTGAAGATGGAGCACCGGTGGGAAACGGGAGATCGTGGACAAAACCATCCCAGCGCCTTATTGTCCACAACAAATCTCACATGCCGTCGCCTGGTATTCAACTCAGGTCGCTTTGGTGAGAGTCCAGTGGTCTAATTACTCCGGCATGTCGCGGCCGACGAGATTCCTAACTTCGATTGCATTCCTTCATAAAAATATTCCGGAACTGCTGATAATTTATTTTCAGGATTTGTTCAGAACAAGAAGTATTTTAAAGATAAGAAGTTTTGCTGCCGCTAAGATTCTGTCTAAATACTGAAGGTAGTAAATGTACGAGGACATCATATGAATGTGAGCGATGATCATCACCACCACAACTTTCTGTGGGATTTCGACCAGTTTCAAAATGAACACATTGAACTCTTTTGTTTTTTAAGTTTAAAATGTTGACGAGGGCTGATTTCATAATGTAATTAATGGTTAATCCATGTTTGTCGGATAATGCGGGCCATGGAACTTCGGAACGTCTTGAGCAGTGCACATCTTTCCGCCCCAATGTTGCCACTCTGGTCACTTTGGGGCTCTTGGTGGAATAAAAGATTTTCATGGACAATTTCGTTGTCATTTTTTGTTGTATTATTAAAATTGTTCCTTTCTCCCTTTTCTTCCCTATTCCTTGATCCGTAATCTGGATGTCTTCGATTTGAGATATTGAGCAAGCTGTGTCTAGTTGTAAGGGATAATGTAATACAGTTTATCATAATAAGTCACTAAACGACACATAAAAGATGTCAAACGTGTATACTTGAGTTGGTGCTTTTAACGATAGCTAAATGACAAGTACATTAAAATCCTTGCCAGTCGTACCTCTCAACACTGTCCATTGTCATCCCAAAATATGCATTTAGTTTTCTTTTTAAACAGAGCAGATTCAGTTTACTATTAGAATAGTAAAACAAGTTTTGGGGAAGAGAAGGACAATAATGTGAAATAAAGAAATTCTGGTGATTACTTAAGGATGGGACACGAAACGTGTGTCCTAACCTCAAAGGTGGTAACGGCGGAGACGGACATCTCAGAGTTTAATACGAAACGTTTCTTATATACATATAGCCAAATACTTATTTTTAAGAAATTAAATACACGAGTGGCTATTAATACATGGCTAACGTCGTTGGAGTCGCTTAGTGTATCGTGATCATTGTTTTTAGATAAATTCTGAAGCATAATTTTAATTTTGACCTGTACTTGGAGTTTAAAAACTCCAGATATGACTCAGAGGGCAATGAGAAAGACAGAGAAAGAGGAAGGAAGGAAGGGGGGGGAGGGGAGGGAAGGGACGGGAAGGGAAGGGAAGGGAGGTGGGAGGGAGGGAAGGAGGGAGGGCTGTACGGAAGGAAGGAGGGAAGGAGAGAGGGCTGTAGGGAGTGGAGGAAGGAAGGAAGGGCGGGAAGGAGGGAGGGAGGGAAGGAGGTAAGGAGGTGGGGCGGGTAGGGGAGGGAGGGACGAAAGGGAATGAGGGAAGGGAGGAAGGAAAAAAGGAATGAATCTCCAAAATAAGTTGCATGAATCAACCCTGAAATAAAATTAATTTACACTTAGTATCCATTTTGCTGAGAAATTGCCAGGTGCATTATGGAGTGTCCTACTCCCCCCCCCCCCCCTTAAGTTTACGTTCTTCAATGTTAAGTCATATCGAATGAAGAATGAGATGGGTGAAATGATGTACAAATGAGCCCGGAACATAGAGATTAGTGTTTAGTTTCAAAGGACGAGATTCGTCTTTCAGGATAAGGGAAAATCCCGGAAAATACCTTATCCAGGTAACCCTCCGTGAGCGAGATTCGAACTCGGGCCCTCTTGATCGTGAGGCAGATACACTGGTATCTACATTCTTGCCCGCCGTCTTCCTGTATGTTTGCAGCTACCGTTCTGGATCGTGTCCCTTGCTTTTCTTTATGTAGGTTTGTGGGGTTTGATTCCCAAAATGGCTTCTCAGCTGTTGATGATTTTCATTTCAAGGTTCCACCTTCGTTACAGTATCTGGTAGTATAACCCAATAACGTGACTCTTGAATTTAATGTTGAATTAATACGTTTGACCCGAGTTACTGACTTGTCGTGAGAAATTAAGCTATTTCTGAACCTAATCGATCATAATTGTACTATTGCATTATATTTGCTAGCTAGCTTCTGACCTATCCATAACTGCTTCGGTATTAATGATGATAAGTGTAGGCTATTTTGCCTGCTCCAAAATACTAAGCTTGAGGTTCCTTATCGGTCAACTCCTCTAAGGATTTATTACTCCAAGGTAAGAAATACACATTCTTTTATAGTTCCGACGTTTCTACAAAATTTTATCAAATCGTAAAGTTGCTATTTCGTGTTCAAAACACAATTTTCACTCTTTGGCGCTATTCAGTTCTAAGAATTCCAGTACCCTTGTAATTTCCAGAAAAGTGTCTGCGTTCTTTGACAATAGCCCGAATATTTGACAGTAACGGAGTTGCAGGTACAGCTTGAGCCAATTACTTCCTCCTCACTAGCCCACCACATTTACCTCGCTAATGACCCCAGTCCCTGACGCCGCGCCCCGGCTGGATGGTTAGACCACTCGACCACGCGACCACAAAGCGAGAATTGTGGTTGAGCGGGTTTTCTCTGGGATCTCTGGTTTCCCCTGCCATCTCATTCCACCGGTGCATCATTTGCATTTTCATGTATCGTAGTGTCATCACCTACGGTGCCATATGTAGTAAAGCGGACGTTAAGCACTATACATTTTGGATAGATAGAGTTAAACTGACAAATTCAATGCCATGACCGGGATTTGAATCACGAATCTCAGACACTAGGGGCTCCCGTATTCGAAATACACCGTTTGTGGTGAATTACTATTACGTACTTGAGTCAGGCTTCATTATTAAACTCTTGTTATTTTAGTTAATTTGTGGAAATTAATAATTTCTTCTTACTAGCCATATATAAGCTAAGATTTTGGATAGCTATAGGAATCGATATATCCAAGATTTTAGCTTATACACGGCTAGTACGAAGAAATTATTAATTTCCATCAATTAACTTAAACCACACATTTCATTTCAGTCTCTGACAAAATGTTATATTTCATGGTTAATTCTGTTAACTTACGCTTATTAAATTAAATATATATTGGCTTTAAAGTAATGAAAGTTATTTATTGTACAAGGAGTGTTCAAAAGAAAAAGGTACGAAACGATAGTGTGGGTATAATTAAAGTCTTTATTGAAAAGCAATCACAGAAACTTGAACACAACTATCCCACTGTTTAACGAGCCGAAGGATTCCATGTTCCCAGAATTCCTTTGGCTGTGCTAAGAGTCAGTCCTCTACTGTGCCGGCACTTCACACCCAATTGCTTGGCCCTACAACACTTACAGATATAACAGAGCTCGAGGTTACGGGAAACGGCAGGCAATAAACTGACACACAGTTGCCCCATTTAATAATTCATTCTTTAATTCAGTACTGCAAACTTTTACAGGAAGCTGAATCTTTAACAATATGTGCTCTTTTAACACAACACAGTGAAACAAAAGCATCGCAGTCGTTTAGAAGGTTACATTATCATATAAAAAGTTTTTGATAAACGACAGAATATTAAAGGTACACGATCAAATAGGATCATGCGTGGCTATTCACGCCTATAAGCCCAGAACTTTAAAACACTCTAGCTTCTCTATCTTCTGGTCGCTAAATTGGCAGAATTTTAGCCCTTTTAAAACACAAAACTCCCCAGAAGGCAGTTAGAAAGACCAGTAAATCAAAATTTTTAAAAGCTAAGCGTTAACACGGAAGCACTTACCCAAGAGCTTAACTGCTCCAACATTAGACACGGACTGGCTTAACGATTCAAGAGAGAATTTCCAGAAAGGCTTCGACTACCACAGCGCTCAAAGAAAGCCGCGGCAGGAGGCCACGCGATCCGCGGGAAAACATCGTCTCGAATCGAGATGACTGGAAAATATCAGGTCCGTGGGATAAAACAAACGGCACACTTTTGAGATGTTCTTTTTAGCGGACCAAACAGATGGAAGTCACAGGGCGATATATCCGAGCTGTAGGACGGATGCTCAAGCTGCTCCCAGTTGAACTTGGCCAGTGCATTTTGTGTGACCCTGGAGACGTGTGGACGCGCGTTTTCTTGGAGCAGAATCACTCCGTCCGTGAGCAGACCAGGCCGTTTGCTCTTGATGGACTTGCTGACTGTTAATGGTTTTCCCGTGCTTGAGGAAATCGTTCAGTATCGGACCTCAGACGTCGAAATAGACGGCGAGTATCACCTTGCCTGCTGAGGGCACAACCTTGAATTTTTTAGGGGCAGGTGACGACACATGCTTCCATTGCATGCTGTCCCGCTTTGTCTCTGGCTCGAAGTGATGGCACCAGCTCTCGTCACTGGTGACAATACACTACAAGAATACTGCAACAGGTGTTGAAGTACTAGGGGCTAGTACGTAGTTCCTTTTGCGGCACGCTGAGCTTCCTTAGAACCCACTGCGTACACGCCTTCTGCTAATAACAATAAATAAATAAATAAATAAATAAATAAATAAATAAATAAATAAATAAATAAATAAATAAGTAAGTAAGTAAGTAAGTAAGTAAGTAAGTAAGTAAGTAAGTAAGTAAGTAAGTAAGTAAGTAAGTAAGTAAGTAAGTAAGTAAGTAAGTAAGTAAGTAAGTAAGTAAGTAAGTAAGTAAGTAAGTAAGTAAGTAAGTAAGTAAGTAAGTAAGTAAGTAAGTAAGTAAGTAAGTAAGTAAGTAAGTAAGTAAGTAAGTAAGTAAGTAAGTAAGTAAGTAAGTAAGTAAGTAAGTAAGTAAGTAAGTAAGTAAGTAAGTAAGTAAGTAAGTAAGTAAGTAAGTAAGTAAGTAAGTAAGTAAGTAAGTAAGTAAGTAAGTAAGTAAGTAAGTAAGTAAGTAAGTAAGTAAGTAAGTAAGTAAGTAAGTAAGTAAGTAAGTAAGTAAGTAAGTAAGTAAGTAAGTAAGTAAGTAAGTAAGTAAGTAAGTAAGTAAGTAAGTAAGTAAGTAAGTAAGTAAGTAAGTAAGTAAGTAAGTAAGTAAGTAAGTAAGTAAGTAAGTAAGTAAGTAAGTAAGTAAGTAAGTAAGTAAGTAAGTAAGTAAGTAAGTAAGTAAGTAAGTAAGTAAGTAAGTAAGTAAGTAAGTAAAGTAGTAAGTAAGTAAGTAAGTAAGTAAGTAAGTAAGTAAGTAAGTAAGTAAGTAAGTAGTAATTAAGTAAGTAAGTATAATGTAGAAAAGTAAGTAAGTATGAGTAAGTAAGTAGTAAGTAAGTAAGAGTAAGTAAGTTAAGTAAGTAAGACGTAAGTAAACTTAAAGTAGTAAGTAAGTAAGTAAGTAAGTAAGTAAGTAAGTAAGTAAGTAAGTAAGTAAGTAAGTAAGTAAGTAAGTAAGTAAGTAAGTAAAGTAAGTAAGTAAGTAAGTAAGTAAGTAAGTAAGTAAGTAAGTAAGTAAGTAAGTAAGTAAGTAAGTAAGTAAGTAAGTAAGTAAGTAAGTAAGTAAGTAAGTAAGTAAGTAAGTAAGTAAGTAAGTAAGTAAGTAAGTAAGTAAGTAAGTAAGTAAGTAAGTAAGTAAGTAAGTAAGTAAGTAAGTAAGTAAGTAAGTAAGTAAGTAAGTAAGTAAGTAAGTAAGTAAGTAAGTAAGTAAGTAAGTAAGTAAGTAAGTAAGTAAGTAAGTAAGTAAGTAAGTAAGTAAGTAAGTAAGTAAGTAAGTAAGTAAGTAAGTAAGTAAGTAAGTAAGTAAGTAAGTAAGTAAGTAAGTAAGTAAGTAAGTAAGTAAGTAAGTAAGTAAGTAAGTAAGTAAGTAAGTAAGTAAGTAAGTAAGTAAGTAAGTAAGTAAGTAAGTAAGTAAGTAAGTAAGTAAGTAAGTAAGTAAGTAAGTAAGTAAGTAAGTAAGTAAGTAAGTAAGTAAGTAAGTAAGTAAGTAAGTAAGTAAGTAAGTAAGTAAGTAAGTAAGTAAGTAAGTAAGTAAGTAAGTAAGTAAGTAAGTAAGTAAGTAAGTAAGTAAGTAAGTAAGTAAGTAAGTAAGTAAGTAAGTAAGTAAGTAAGTAAGTAAGTAAGTAAGTAAGTAAGTAAGTAAGTAAGTAAGTAAGTAAGTAAGTAAGTAAGTAAGTAAGTAAGTAAGTAAGTAAGTAAGTAAGTAAGTAAGTAAGTAAGTAAGTAAGTAAGTAAGTAAGTAAGTAAGTAAGTAAGTAAGTAAGTAAGTAAGTAAGTAAGTAAGTAAGTAAGTAAGTAAGTAAGTAAGTAAGTAAGTAAGTAAGTAAGTAAGTAAGTAAGTAAGTAAGTAAGTAAGTAAGTAAGTAAGTAAGTAAGTAAGTAAGTAAGTAAGTAAGTAAGTAAGTAAGTAAGTAAGTAAGTAAGTAAGTAAGTAAGTAAGTAAGTAAGTAAGTAAGTAAGTAAGTAAGTAAGTAAGTAAGTAAGTAAGTAAGTAAGTAAGTAAGTAAGTAAGTAAGTAAGTAAGTAAGTAAGTAAGTAAGTAAGTAAGTAAGTAAGTAAGTAAGTAAGTAAGTAAGTAAGTAAGTAAGTAAGTAAGTAAGTAAGTAAGTAAGTAAGTAAGTAAGTAAGTAAGTAAGTAAGTAAGTAAGTAAGTAAGTAAGTAAGTAAGTAAGTAAGTAAGTAAGTAAGTAAGTAAGTAAGTAAGTAAGTAAGTAAGTAAGTAAGTAAGTAAGTAAGTAAGTAAGTAAGTAAGTAAGTAAGTAAGTAAGTAAGTAAGTAAGTAAGTAAGTAAGTAAGTAAGTAAGTAAGTAAGTAAGTAAGTAAGTAAGTAAGTAAGTAAGTAAGTAAGTAAGTAAGTAAGTAAGTAAGTAAGTAAGTAAGTAAGTAAGTAAGTAAGTAAGTAAGTAAGTAAGTAAGTAAGTAAGTAAGTAAGTAAGTAAGTAAGTAAGTAAGTAAGTAAGTAAGTAAGTAAGTAAGTAAGTAAGTAAGTAAGTAAGTAAGTAAGTAAGTAAGTAAGTAAGTAAGTAAGTAAGTAAGTAAGTAAGTAAGTAAGTAAGTAAGTAAGTAAGTAAGTAAGTAAGTAAGTAAGTAAGTAAGTAAGTAAGTAAGTAAGTAAGTAAGTAAGTAAGTAAGTAAGTAAGTAAGTAAGTAAGTAAGTAAGTAAGTAAGTAAGTAAGTAAGTAAGTAAGTAAGTAAGTAAGTAAGTAAGTAAGTAAGTAAGTAAGTAAGTAAGTAAGTAAGTAAGTAAGTAAGTAAGTAAGTAAGTAAGTAAGTAAGTAAGTAAGTAAGTAAGTAAGTAAGTAAGTAAGTAAGTAAGTAAGTAAGTAAGTAAGTAAGTAAGTAAGTAAGTAAGTAAGTAAGTAAGTAAGTAAGTAAGTAAGTAAGTAAGTAAGTAAGTAAGTAAGTAAGTAAGTAAGTAAGTAAGTAAGTAAGTAAGTAAGTAAGTAAGTAAGTAAGTAAGTAAGTAAGTAAGTAAGTAAGTAAGTAAGTAAGTAAGTAAGTAAGTAAGTAAGTAAGTAAGTAAGTAAGTAAGTAAGTAAGTAAGTAAGTAAGTAAGTAAGTAAGTAAGTAAGTAAGTAAGTAAGTAAGTAAGTAAGTAAGTAAGTAAGTAAGTAAGTAAGTAAGTAAGTAAGTAAGTAAGTAAGTAAGTAAGTAAGTAAGTAAGTAAGTAAGTAAGTAAGTAAGTAAGTAAGTAAGTAAGTAAGTAAGTAAGTAAGTAAGTAAGTAAGTAAGTAAGTAAGTAAGTAAGTAAGTAAGTAAGTAAGTAAGTAAGTAAGTAAGTAAGTAAGTAAGTAAGTAAGTAAGTAAGTAAGTAAGTAAGTAAGTAAGTAAGTAAGTAAGTAAGTAAGTAAGTAAGTAAGTAAGTAAGTAAGTAAGTAAGTAAGTAAGTAAGTAAGTAAGTAAGTAAGTAAGTAAGTAAGTAAGTAAGTAAGTAAGTAAGTAAGTAAGTAAGTAAGTAAGTAAGTAAGTAAGTAAGTAAGTAAGTAAGTAAGTAAGTAAGTAAGTAAGTAAGTAAGTAAGTAAGTAAGTAAGTAAGTAAGTAAGTAAGTAAGTAAGTAAGTAAGTAAGTAAGTAAGTAAGTAAGTAAGTAAGTAAGTAAGTAAGTAAGTAAGTAAGTAAGTAAGTAAGTAAGTAAGTAAGTAAGTAAGTAAGTAAGTAAGTAAGTAAGTAAGTAAGTAAGTAAGTAAGTAAGTAAGTAAGTAAGTAAGTAAGTAAGTAAGTAAGTAAGTAAGTAAGTAAGTAAGTAAGTAAGTAAGTAAGTAAGTAAGTAAGTAAGTAAGTAAGTAAGTAAGTAAGTAAGTAAGTAAGTAAGTAAGTAAGTAAGTAAGTAAGTAAGTAAGTAAGTAAGTAAGTAAGTAAGTAAGTAAGTAAGTAAGTAAGTAAGTAAGTAAGTAAGTAAGTAAGTAAGTAAGTAAGTAAGTAAGTAAGTAAGTAAGTAAGTAAGTAAGTAAGTAAGTAAGTAAGTAAGTAAGTAAGTAAGTAAGTAAGTAAGTAAGTAAGTAAGTAAGTAAGTAAGTAAGTAAGTAAGTAAGTAAGTAAGTAAGTAAGTAAGTAAGTAAGTAAGTAAGTAAGTAAGTAAGTAAGTAAGTAAGTAAGTAAGTAAGTAAGTAAGTAAGTAAGTAAGTAAGTAAGTAAGTAAGTAAGTAAGTAAGTAAGTAAGTAAGTAAGTAAGTAAGTAAGTAAGTAAGTAAGTAAGTAAGTAAGTAAGTAAGTAAGTAAGTAAGTAAGTAAGTAAGTAAGTAAGTAAGTAAGTAAGTAAGTAAGTAAGTAAGTAAATAAATAAGTAAATAAGTAAATAAGTAAATAAATAAATAAATAAATAAATAAATAAATAAATAAATAAATAAATAAATAAATAAATAAATACATACATACATACATACATACATACATACATACATAGATACATAGATACATACATACATACATACATACATACATACATACATACATACATACATACATACATACATACATACATACATACATACATACATACATACATACATACATACATACATACATACATACATACATACATACATACATACATACATACATACATACATACATACATACATACATACATACATACATACATACATACATACATACATACATACATACATACATACATACATACATACATACATACATACATACATACATACATACATACATACATACATACATACATACATACATACATACATACATACATACATACATACATACATACATACATACATACATAAATAAATAAATAAATTGTGTTTTATTTTTGTATCGGCATCTAGTAGCTATACCGAGAACCTATTTTTACAATATTAATTATTTTCTTATTTACAATACAATTTTACATTAAGACATTAAACGGTTTTTGCAGATACATGTTATATTTACATTAAAAAATCTAACCTAACTAGCTACTATCAGTAGCTTTATATTTGCAAGGTAAACTAAACGGAAACGGTATGTAGAAAGAATTTTTACAAACTTTTATTTATTAAATCTCACGTTACTATCCTATTACGTTGTCTAAGTCTCTCAGATCTTCTAATTTGTGGTGACTGTTTCGAACGCCGGCTTGGTTATTATGTTCCCTTGTACCTTGTTGTTTATATTTCTCCATAATTATAGTGGAAACCGTCTCTGCTGCCGTTTGAAGTATTTTGAAGTCATTTGTGTTTCTAACTACGTCCCAAACATATTTACTTTCTAGCTGTTTCCTTTCCTCACATAAAATTTGATCATATTTATGACATTCAAATAGGGCGTGTTCTGGAATGCCTTCTAAATTACATCGATCACAATTACTGGTGTCAGACCTTCCTATTTTTTTAAAGTACACATTATATGGCCCATGTCCCGTTAAGTATTGGATACCTAATCTTGTTGGTACTATATCTTTTAATTTTAATCTTTCATTTCTATTGGGATATAAACCCTAAGTTCTTCTTCCTTGAAGTTATGTACCCCATTCATGTTGCCAATCTCTTAAAAGCTTCCTATTGATTTCTGATTTATTCCTACAATATTCACCTATAACTTGTTCAATTTTTAAGAAATCTTTTCTTTTGAGCCAATAATTTGCTTCTCTCTGTTTTATTACTAAGTATATAGGCCAAATTGCCAAACATGCTAAAAGAGCTAAAGTTGGTGTTGTTACGACTCCTAAGCATCTTATTAAAGCTTGTCTTTGAACACTTCTAATTATTTAATATATTTCTCATATTTTAATCTATTTTCCCATATTATAGCTCCATAGCCAATTATCCCTATAATAAAGCTTGTGATACATTTTTACTGTATCCGTAGGCAGTTTAAAACTCCTTGTGGTTAATGTTGATAATTTAATCATTATTTTCCTAGCCTTATTTGTTACTTCTTGTAAATGTGTATCGTAATTTCTTTTTTCATCTAAAAATTCTCCTAGATATTTAACAACTTTGCTCCTTTTAATATTTTCATTATTTATTTTGATAATTAGGGTTTCTTTTTAAGTCTCCTTTAAATAGAATATATGCTGATTTTTGTGGTGCAATAGATAATTTAGATTCCTTACACCAATAAGACAGTTGTTTCATAGTTAAATTGGCTTTTCTTTCTAACTCTAAGCGACTATCACCTTCCACTAATAACAAGAGATCGTCTGCATAGGTCACAATATTCAGTGTATTACTAGAGGATTCCAGCTGTTGTATAATCGGTTCTGTGAGTATGTCCCAGAACATCGGTCCAAGGACTGATCCCTGTGGACCACCTTTTGTAATTTCTCTAACTGTGGTGTCCATCTCTGCCAACATTCGCATTGTGACAAGCCTGCTCGATGAGTTCGGCCGTGGTACCGTGATTGCCTGGCCTAGTCTCGGGTCATCACTCAAACACTCCAGGCCTTCACGAAAAGGGGCATTACACTTTCTCACTGGTTTGTCAGACACACGGTCTCTCCCGTATAGGGCCATCATCCGGCGATGAATTACGGCCGGTTTAACACCTTCCGCATTCTGAAGTCTGATAGCACCTCACTGTTCCTCAATTGTCGATTTCTACAATGTGAATGCTATAATGTCCTCACATGCACTGCCGCATCAGTTGGACGGAAAACACAACTGCCTGCTTCTCTCCTGTAGCATATTTAGGCGCCCGCGCATGCGCACAACCAGGCCGGACACTACAATCTCGTCCGTAAATGTCTCACTGCGTTATCCCAAGCCGTTCAACTGGTTTGGTTGTTAAGACGTTTCGTACCTTTTCATTTGAACACTCCTCGTAATTATTTTTCTGTTGTCACTCTATCACTATATGTAACATTACAAATGCTACACCCCAATATATGTTGTATTAACTGGAATCATGCATTTTTTAATATATGAGTGAAGTCCTTGTAGTTCACTTATTTCGAACCTGTTTACGTATATCGGTCATTGAAGCAGGAATTAATAAATACGTTTTGGTAATAGGCACGCACCAGGCACATTCAACACCCGAAAACTTGGCTTCCCATAGGGGTAATTTAACAATGATGTTTATTTATTTATTATTTATTTATTCATTGTTACCTGAAAAGGTTCCCAGAGCCATAGCTCATGCTAGGGAACAGTACAAAATTATACGAGGGCTATCCAGAAAGTAGATTACGTTTTGGAATAAAAAGTAAACAAAGTATAGGAAACAAATTTTATTATATACAGATGAAAGCCACACTCAAATACTACTTTTCGACATAGTCACCATTCAAATTAAGGCATTTATCGTAGCGATGTACGAGCTTGGAAATTCCTTCGTCGAAAAATTCGGCCGCCTGCGCCTTCAACCACTTCGTTACCTCTTCTTGCAGCTGTGCGTCGTCATCAAAACGCTGCATAGCCAGCCACTTCTTCATTGCTGGGAATAGGTGGAAGTCGCTCGGTGCCAGGTCGGGACTGTACGGCGGATGAGGAAACAACTCCCACTTAAAAGATTCAAGAACTTCACGAGTGACATTTGCCGTTGGGGCCGGGCGTTGTCGTGAATCAACAAGATCTTAGAGCTCAAAATTCCTCTGCGCTTGTTTTGAATGGCTCTTCTGAGTTTTTGGAGAGTTTGGCAATACCTTTGAGAGTTTATTGTAGTGCCTCTTTCCAGGAAGTCCACCAAAATCACACCTTTTCTGTCCCAAAAAACAGTCGCCATCATCTTCCTTGCCGACATTGTTTGCATGCATTTCTTGGGTTTTTTTGGGGAGAACTTGTGTGCCCCCACTGCATTGATTGCAATTTCGTTTCACAGTTCACATGTTTCACCCATGTTTCGTCACCAGTAACGATGCGATCGAGTAAAGAGTCACCATCCTTATGGTAAACGTCCAAAAAGTTCAACGCTGCAGCCATTCGCTGATTTTTGTGGTCCTCTGTCAAGATTTTTGGAATCCATCTTGCACAAAACTTGTGGTAACCAAGCTTTTCGCTGATGATTTCGTGCAACAAACTTCGCGAAATTTGTGGAAAACTCAAAGAAAGTTCCGTTATTGTGAACCTTCGATTTTCACGGACTTTAGCATCGACTTTTTCGACAAGTTCGGCAGTCACTATGCTGGGTCTCCCACTTCGATCTTCGTCGTGAACATTGGTTCGGCCATTTTTAAATCTGATGACCCACTGACGCACTCCACCTTCAGTGATAATGTTGTCCCCATACACTTCACAAAGCTGCCGATAGATTTCTATCGGTTTACAGTTTTTTGCAGTCAGAAACCTTATTACTGCACGCACCTCGCAGCTCGCGGGATTTTCAATTAACGCAGACATTTCAAACCGTCACAGTATCTGAACGGAGCACAGCACGAACCTCTCACTAGCACGGCTAGATGCCGACTGAGCTGCGCAACGCTCTGACACCAAGATGGCCGCGCTAGCCCCGCCCCTAGCGGAAACAGACGAAAACGTAATCTACTTTCTGGATAGCCCTCGTATAAAATGATGGCAAACAGCCCTTTCTACTTTCTGGATAGCCCTCGTATAAAATGATGGCAAACAGCCCTTAACAATACTTATATTACATTTTCATAGTAGGAATAAATTACCGTACAAGAATAACATATATGAAACTTACAAAGATACAGAAATTCACTATGACTCAAGAAATAATAGTAACAAAGAACTTAACAGAAAAATAGAAGCTACATATTCTATGGGACATTAATCCATATTAATTTTTAAACAGTTCAACTATCAAACCAGCTATAAATGTGTAACACTTTATCAGCTATCAATATATGCCTTCAATATAAAACCTTTTATGTTCCTGCAGCCTTTCAGTTCCAGTGGCAGCGCATTATATAAGTTGATAACGTGTGAGGTTAAGCTGTTCAGGCCATAAGTAGAAGTGTTCACTGTTGGTTTTGTTAAGTTTCCTTTATTTCTTGTATTATATATATGTGAGGAGCTTTCAAATGTTAGATTGGACTTTAGAAGATTATTTTTTATTTTGTGGAGATATATTATCAAGGACAACTCTATGTTTACTTGTAATGGTAAAATGATAGTTACATGGTAGAGTGTTTTTGTGTTCGTTCTAAAAGGTAGATTGTAGATTATTTTCAAGGCACGATTTTGAAATACTTCGAGGTCATGAATTAAATATTTAACAGGGTTACCCCATAAGATGTTTAAGTAATCCAAATGAGATTGAATTAAAGCATGGTAGATACTTCGTAAATGATTTACACTGAATCCTTTGAATTTCAGCCTGTGAATTACAGCTAACACAGGAAGAATCTTATTTTTTACATGCATGATATGGTCCTTCCATGTGAGCATACTGTCTAGAATCAAACCTAGATATGTGATTTTTGTTACTCTTTCAATCACTGCGTTATCACCATGTATCTTGTTATTTACTACTGGTACGTATGATCTTTTATGAAATAGCATATATTTTGTTTTACAGACATTGAATGTTAACTTATTGCCCTTAAACCAGCTATTCAATGCATTCAGGTCTTGCTGTATGTCATATATCAGCTGGTACTCAGAGTTATCTATATATAACAAACATATATCATCAGCAAACATAGTCGATTTACCTTTTAGTCTTAAACATCCTATGTCATTTATAAAAATTAGGAATAATATAGGACCTAATACAGAACCTTGTGGAACACCATGATCAATTACTGATAGAGAACTGGAAATGTTATTAATATTTACAAATTGTTCTGAAACCAGTTGAGAGGAAGTCCTCTTACACCAGCATACTCAAGTTTATTTAGTAATAAAGTATGATCTACAGTGTCAAAAGCCTTTTTTAGGTCAATAAATAAACCAGCAGCTAAACAATTTCTATCCAGAGCTCTTTGAATAGGTACGATAATATCTACCGTGGCAGCAAGAGTACTAGATTTGTTAATAAATCCATACTGTCACCCAATCGTTGCAACACCCTATAGGACCAGCTGAGAGCGGGCAAGCAGAGGAGGTCGGCGTTAGCCACGCCCCCCTCGTTTGTCTTATAGTGGTGACAAGGGGTAGCTGGGAGAAAAAACATCACTGCGCCGTCTCCGTTCCACCTGTGTTCTCGAACTTACGGGATATTTCATCTAATCTAACGTTCTCGATCCCCCAGCTGACCCTATATAAGCAACACGCCGGGCAGTAAGTAAGTCAGTCAGTGCTTTACGAGCTCGTGGACGGACAAGAAGACTGCGTGCGTGCAACGGAAGAATTTACGTAATTGTGAGCGTACAGTGGAACTTTAACGGACGAAGTGGTGAACTGTAATTGTGTGCGTTACGTAATTCTGTGTAATTGGCAAATGTTAAACTGTAAGTCGGTGGAAATAAAGAACATTGTTGAGTTTGTGTAATTGGACCTTTTATTTCACGAACCCACAAAGTCACAATACTGATGATTGTGAAAAAAGTTGTGTTTTTCTAGATGCTGTAATAAGCTAACTTTTACTACTTTTTCCAGAATTTTGGTAAATACAGGAATAATACTTATTGGTCTGTAATTATCCATAATTACTCTATCACCTGTCTTATAAATTGGGAAAACTCTTTTGATTTTACAATCTTCAGGTACTGAACCTGAACTAAGTAATTAATTAATAAAGGTTACAATGTGTGGAACCAAACTGTACTTGCACTTTGTTAACAATTCATTTGATAAAATATTATCTGTTTTATTACTTATGTTTTTTATTGTTGCTATCATTTTTAGAATCTCGTTATTATCTGTTGGATATAGAAAAAGACTATTTGGTACTGAACTATAAGGTGGTGGAGTATATTGTGTAGTTATACATATCTTCACTAACTGATCAGCTATATTTACAAAGTATTGGTTAGAAGATTCACATATTTCTAATTGATGTCCTATTTTTTGATTACCTACCATTATTGTTTCTATTTGATTGCAATGTACTGGTGTTTTATTTCTTAAGATTCCATTTATTGTCATCCATACCTTTTTTGGATCATAGGAGTTATTCAGTTTATTTGAGTAATATGCTTCTTGAAGTTCCCTTTTCATTTTAGATACTTCATTTGCACACTTTTTGTACAGTTCAATTGCTATCGGAGAGGGAAATTTGCATTTTGTTTTGCTATACAGTAAGCTTTTTTTCTTTTTAACTAGAGCCAAAAAGTTACTATTAACCCATAGTTTATGTGTCAGTTTATTTGACACAAACTTTCTGCACCTGTAGGAGCAGACTGAAACCCCTTCCTTTATAAACTGCAATAATGAGTTATAATATTCATTAGGGTCATTTGTGACACAGTTAAATCCAGTATTTTGTATAAATAAGGAAAGTATATTATGATTTATAGTGTTAAATTCTTGAATTGACATTCTGGTATTGATATACTTATCATGAAGGGCCTTGCAAAGATGTTCTTTTATGTCGATTATAAGTATGTTATGGTCACTGATATCATGCATTATGTTAGATATAGATATTGGGGTATCATTGTTATTGATAAGTACATGGTCAATTAGTTTAGCTGAGCTATATCCTATTCTTGTTGGGTATATTTTATTACCTTGTATAAAATTGAAACTTGTAATTAGTGTATTATAGTTATCAAGACTTTTACTCTGAGTGAGGTAATTAATATTTACATCGCCTATGATCATGGCTGATTTTGCAAGCTTCCTACACAGTACAGTTTCCATATCAGTGAGAAAGTTGCCAGTATTTTGATCATTAGGATTATAAACTGCAATGATATCAAGTGTTATTAGATCCCTTTTCAGGTTTATGTGCAGAATACTGTGGACACTGTTTACTATGTTTTGTACCGACGTTTTCCATACATCTCTAATATACACTGAAATTCCACCTCCTGTCATTTTCCTTATAATATGATGTGCATAAAAAATGTTTATATTAAAGAAGTTAATTATGTTTTCCCTGAGCCAGTTTTCTGCTATAACAATCACATCTACTTTAGTTATTGTTGCCACAAGAACCTCAATATCATCTAATTTGTTTACAATACACCTAGCATTCAGGTACACAATTCTTACCTTTGGGCTCGGTTGAGATCTTGTAATGTTTAAATAATCATCTACAGAATCATATTTGAGCTCACCTATAATGTTATCACAATCACACATGAAGGGTACAAATATTGCACTTCATCACAAAATAGAAACCTAAGACACTGCACTTCACTGAGCTTCTCTTGTTTCGTTCTGCACTGCTGCTGTGGTTTTTGTATTATTTGAGGTTATCTTATTTTCATATGCCAGAAGGTGATTCTTCCCCATGATGCTTATTGAAGGTCCAAACTGTTTTTCTCGTATGAAGATTTTGCCATCCCTGGTCCACGCTCCTACTATCTTCCCTTCTCTCCTTAAATCCCTTGTTCTTTTTGCTATGCCATCATTGAGAGCCGTCAAGTGATCATTGACGAAAATTAGTTGAGGGGGTCCAGGTAATCCCATATCTTCAGTGGATACTCGTCTTTTTGTTATTCTGGCTTGGACTATTTCTTCTTTCTTCCAATGGCACGTAAAGCGAACCAGTATAGGCGGATTCCTTAGATTGGTACTTACTTCATGTTTTCTGGAGGGAAGTCTGTGCGCTGCATCGATGTCATTGTACGTCAAATGGACATCTAAGGCATTTGTAAATTGTATAACAGTATCAAATACAGCTTCCCTTTCCACTTGTGGTATTCCACTGATAATTAGGTTATTCTTTCGCTCATATTGTTTTACATCCTCGATGTCATTTTCCATCGCACCTATCTTGGTATCATAGATCGATCTTATGCTTTGCTCCATCTTGATGTTTAATTCACTAATTTTGAGTTTCAACGCTTCAAAGCACTCATTCATGAATGAAGCTGCTTTCTTCACTTCTTCATTTTCTTTACTTAATTCCAGCACCGTGAACTCTATTTTAGTTGTTAGCTCCGCTATTGATGACTGCAGGATTTGTAGGTTAGGTTGCGGCAAGCAGTCCTCTCTCTCACACATCCAGTTTGCGTCACCATTCCCTGATAGTTTTTTATATTTTTCTTTTGAAACTTTTACACATGTAGCATGGAACCATCTCACCTGTTGCTGCTGTCATCTTGACCTAAATATGAATGATCCAATATCTGTAGATGTAGCTCAATGTTCACATGAGTATTTGCAGACATGAAGTCCCCAAATTAGGTGCACCATCCTTATAGGTAATCTCCCAAGAGAAGCTTTAATAGAGCACCGAAGATGAACATCGCTCTTCTTTGTCCTTCTATATCAGACTGTAAGTAGTCTTACAAGAGAGCATGCAAGTCCCCCAGTATCTGCATTATGCTGCAATTTTATGAGATGATTCCGATTATATTATGGAAATATAACCTGAATGGCGTAATTGGCCAACGAATTTCTAAGAAAATTGTGTTGCGAAGGTATATATCTCATGTCTACATTACATAAAAGTATTCCAAAATGTGCAACGAAAACGGCATTTATATGGTGAACCCACAGTTGGACAGGTTGTCTTTAGGATGCAACTTGCATATTCAGAAAGCGGGGCGGATTCAAAATAACAAAAGACATAGATCATTCAAGGCATAGCTGAAAGAGTGGAGAATAAGAGTACGGATTGGATCAGTTTGCTGCAGTAGCCTTTTTCCTGCTTCTCTCATTTGTATACGTATCTGTTACTTATAACGGGGGTGGGAGGTCTGCATTCCCTTTCTGCTGCGGAAAGGATAAACTTGATATTCTGTATTTTATATCTTTTCAGAGCATTTCTAGGTATTTTAACTACATTGTTTTGTTTCTCCAGGGATAAATCCGCAAGTGCCACGTTCTATTTAGAGTCACAGGATGATTTATCCCCAAAATGGATTGATTACCAGGCGATTCAGCTTGGTGCTGGACATCTGACCAAAAGGGTTAAACAGGTATTGTACATACGTAAAATATTTTACATATATATATATATATATATATATATATATATAGATTTGTTATGTTGATGATATTTTTGCTATTGTTCCTAATAAACAAATAAATGATGCTTTAAAATTACTACATTTGCAAGATAATGCTATAAAATTTACATTAGAGACTTGAATTAATGGATTTCTTCCTTTTCTAGATTTAAAGACTGTAAGAAATAATAATAAATTAAATTTTGGTATTTATAGGAAGTCTACCTTTATCGATAATTAAATAAAAAATAAAAGTTTTAACCCTTTTCACATAAATTTGCTGTTTTCAATAGTTTCATTTATAGATTAATAAATATACCCCTGCATAAAGATGAATTTACTAAAGAATATAAAAATATTATTAATACTGATTTAATTAATGGTTTTAATAAAGACTCTATCCATAAAAAATTGAAAAAATTATATATCAAAAAACTTAATGATATTTCCACCCTTGAAAAGAAATAGAAGATTATAATTTAAAAAAATACTTATTATCCTTGGGTTAATAAACATTTTCAAAAAAATTAAAAAGTTTGGTATAACTTTAGTTCCTCAAAATAAATATAGTATGAAAAGTTTACTGCATTTCTCTAAAAGGATAAGATTATTAATAATAAAAAAATTGGTATTTGTCAAATTAATTGTTTCAGTTGTGATAAAGTTTATTTTGGAAAGACAAAACATAATTTGGAAACCAGAATGAAAGAATATTTCCGTAACATTAAGTACAAACTGATAAATCAGCCGTAGCAGATCATTTTTAGTCATTTAACCATGAAATAAATCCAGGAGTTAAATTATTAAAACAATTAAATGGTCCTTTAGATTTAATGGTTTGGGAAAATATATTTATTTTAAAAAATGAACAGCGTTTAATGAATTTTCAAATACCAGCAGTCGATTCTGTTTTTGGTATTAGGGACAGAAACATAGTGACATCTAGCGACTGTAACGTTGACAACGAACTTATTTAAGGCTCTGGATGTGAAGAAATTTTTCACGAAATCGCGATTCTAATCAATTTATAAGAGAACTTTCATATTTTTTTATAAGATAAGTGAAGTTTTATGTTAGGAAGTATTATATTTCTATATAGGTATTGTATGTTCCTTTTTTACCCTTTTTATTGAAAATTGACAACTTTGGAACTTTTTAAAGTAATTACTTTTACGTGGAAAATGAAAGCCATACCTTTAAAAATAATGTCTTATCTTGCAAGGACTGAGTAGTAAAGTACAAATACGTTAAACTTTGAAACGCTTTGAGTCAGTAATGATGTGTCGGGTTGATGTCTGTGTGAGTGAAGACAACCGTGTGCAACTGCAGGGGGAATTACAATACATTTCAGTAAAGGCATACAGGTAAAACAATGTCCGAAATAGAAGCATATAAATTGTGCTATCAGGCTCCTTGGAACACTTTAACCTGTAATCCATGATTTTGCCATTTGGTACGTTAAGGGTGGAAATACTTCATTTTACTCATTTCTTTTCTCTCTCATTAACTTCTCTACACATTACGAGATGACAGACATCATGGTTTGCGCTCCGCAAGAGAGAAACTTTCTTTTGTTCCTCAATAGTATGTAATATTTGGATTATAGTCTGAGTAATATACAAGGGAAGAAAACATTTCATGTAGTAATAAAAGAATTAGGATCTATGTTGTGGTTCACTTACCTTGTGCGACAGAAATTATTGGCACCCTGGTCAGTGTCTGTTGAGGGTAGAATGGCAAATAAAGGGCGTTAATTAACTTCACCGAAATAATTTCAACGATTGTAGACGTGACATAGACAATGCATGGTCTGCGGCTAAACATAACACAGTTAATTGCGTTAAACCTAATTGGTATCAGATGCTGATAAGTTGATATTTAAACAAAATACGAAATACGAAATTAATGCACTAGAATGACTTTAAAACTTCTTCCCAAGCACAGAAATATCGATTCTTAGTAGCTCGTTATTGGCGTTCTCAAGATCCCTCGAACAAATCACCTGCCAGTGCGACACTGAACAGCGATTAGCTGACTTCTTACATCATGTAACCTACTGTAGTGTTCCTTCTGCAGGTGTTCTGGTTAACCAAATCGTACCGTCGAAAAATGGTGTTCCTGAGGCCATTGGTTCGGTTCCTGTCTCGTAGTTAATTTTCTTTCTTTATCTTTTTAATATATTGTGAGTTTGTGGGTTCGTGAAATTAAAAGTCCGATTGCACCACTCAAAAAAGTTCTTTATTTCCACCGAATTACAGTTGAAAAACTGCCGATTACACAGAATTACGTAATACACACAATTGCAATTCACCAATTCGTCCGTTGCAGTTCCACTGCACGCTCACAGTTACGTAAACTCTTCCGATGCACGTACACAGTCTTCTCGTCCGTTCACTAGCACGGCGCTGCTACGCTGCTCGCCAAGCACAGACTTTTCTCCAGCCCGACGTGTTGCTTATATAAGACCAACTGGCCAATCTAGAAGGTTCCGGATTAGATGAAATATCCCGTAAGTTCGAGAAATCAAGGGGAGCGGAAAGAGACGGCACAGTAATGTTTTTCCAGCCACCACTCGTTACCGCTATAAGACAAACGAGTGGACGTGGCGAACGCCGACTGTCTCCTGCTGCGGCCGGCCGGGCGATCCACGTGTACCACCAACATCTTCCCTCGGGGAACCTTCTGGATGCGGTAGACCACGTCGTTAATCCTCTTCACCACCCAGTACGGTCCTTGACATGGCTGCTGGAGCTTCGGGCAGCATCCCTTGGTCCGGGTGGGACGGTACAACCGGACCAGATCACCCTGTTGGAACCCTTAGCTGTTGGCTTGCCTGTCATACCTGGTCTTCATGCGGTCGCTCGCCTTCTGGATGTTCTGGCGAGCAATCTCATGCATGTCGTGGAGGTGGTCCACCAGGTTCTCCACATACTCGGTCGCAAGCTGTTCCGCTTCCGGAGGGCTTCCAAAAGCCAGGTCACAAGGGAGGCGTAACTCTTGGCCGAACATTAAGCTAGCTGCCGTCATCCCAGTTGTGTCGTGTGTAGACGAGCGGTAGGCTAGCAAGAACAGTGGTACCTTGACATCCCAGTCTCGCTGATTGCTGGCCACGACCTTCCTCAGGTGTTCCTCTAAGGTCTTGATGTACCTTTCGACCATGCCATCCGACTTGGGATGTAGAGGCGTCGTGTGGGTATTGTTCACCCCAAGCCTTTGTAGTGCCTCCATCATTAGGTTGGACTCAAAGTTGGTACCCTGGTCACTGTGTAGCTCTAACGCTACCCCAAATAGACAGAACACTTGCTCCACGAGGCAGTCTTTGATTGTCTTTGCCTCTTGGTTTGGGATGGCATACACCTCCGGCCACTTGGTGTAGTAGTCCACGACCACCATTAGGTACTTGTTGCCTCGGTCGGAAACTGGGAACGGTCCAGCAATGTGAACGGCGATCCGTTCGAATGGCGCTCCGACGTTGTACTGCTGCATGCGACCCCGGCTCCTAATCTGGGGGCCGCGACTCGCCGCGCACACGTGACACTGACGGCACCATCTCTCAGTATCTGCTCGGAGTCTCAGCCAGTAGTAGCGCTGCCGTAGTTTGTCAATCGTTCGGTTCGCTCCCAGGTGTCCTCCTGAAGCACCGGCGTGCACTTGTTCCAAGACTTCCGTGACCTTACTCCGGGGAAGTACCAAACGTTCTCTCTGCGTCTTCCCATCGGGTGATTCCCATACCCGGAAAAGCACGCCCTCTCTGGTCTTTAACGAGTCCCATTGGACCCAGTAAGACTTGTAGGTGGCGCTCCTCGGTGCGATGTCCTACCAGGTTGGTCTCGTCCTGCCTCCACTTCCCTTAAGAGTGGCCCAAGTCTGCGTCCTTCACCTGCTCCCTCCTCAAGCCGGCGCTATCCCAGCCGTGACTACTCGCACTGCTGCGGCACGCTCCTTCTCCTCCACTCTTGTACATTGGCCGCACTCTTCTGGACAGGGTGTTCGGGACATGGCGTCAGCGTTACCGTGGCTCTTCCCTCTACGATGTTCCGAGGTGAAAGCGTACTCCTGCAGCCTCTGGGCCCAACGTGCTGTCTGGCCTTCCAGGTTCCTAAAGCTCAATAGCCAGGTTAGGGCGGAATGGTCAGTCCTCAGGTGGAATGGCTGACCGTACAGGTACTTGTGGAAGTGCTCCAATTTCTTTACTACCGCCAGTAACTCTCGTCGGGTGACGCAGTAGTTCTTCTCTGCCTTGGATAGCGTCTTGCTGTAGTAGGCTATCACCCGCTCATGGCCGTCCTGGATCTGCGATAGGACACCTCCAATGCAATGGTCGCTAGCGTCGGTGTCCACAATGAAGGCGCCACCCGGTTGTGGGAAACCCAAAATTGGAGCACTGCACAGGGTCTCCTTTAGGTGCTGGAAAGCGTCTTTGGCGTCCTCCGTCCACACATAAGGCCGGTGTTTCTCTGTCAGGCGGGTGAGGGGTTTGGCGGTGTTGGACAACCCCTTTATGAAGCGGCGGTAATAACTGCACGGTCCCAGGAAACTGCGCAACTCTTTCTTATCCTTTGGGCGAGGCCAATCTCTCACAGCCTGTGTCATCTCCGGGTCTGTGGCCACTCTGGTTGCTGAGACTATGTGGCCCAAGCAGTTCACTTCCTTGTGGAAGAGCTGGCACTCCTTCGCGTTCAACTTCAGGTTGGCCGCCTGCAGTCTCTTTAGCACCTTACTCAGATTCTTGAGGTGATCATCAAAAGTCCTTCCGACGATAATGGTGTCGTCCAGTTATAGCAGGCAGGCGTCGTAAGTACGGCCTCTCATCACTGACACCATGAGGCGTTGGAAGGTAGCTGGTGCGTTGCGGAGGCCAAAGGGCATAACCGTGAGCTACCAGAGACCTTGGCCTGTCGAGAATGCGGTCTTCCCCTTGTCTCTTGGGTCTAGAGCTACCTGCCAGTAGCCCGACTTCAGGCCCAGGGTCCAAAACCACTGTGCACCAGCTAGCGTGTCCAGGGTGTCGTCAATCCGGGGTAAGGGAAAACAGTCCTTCCGGGTGACAGCGTTCAGCTTTCTTTAGTCTACGCAGAAGCGCAGCTCGCCGCTCTTTTTCGTCACCAAGACTACAGGAGAACACCAAGGGCTGTCCGACTCTTCAATCACTCCCCTGGATCTCATGTCCTCCACCATGTCTCGTACCGCACCTTGTTCGGCAGCGGAACGCGTCTATGTAGTTGGCGAATAGGCCGGGCGTCATCGGTGTCAATGCGGTGAAGCACTTTGTCCGTGCGGCCGTAGTCACTGTCTCGTTGGCTTTGGTCTTGAGGGGCAGTGTGTTCCCGATACCCGTGGGAGATTGGGTACGTCTTCGGACGGGGTTGAGGGAAGCCATTAAGTTTCCGGGTACTAGCCTGCTCAGCTAGTAGAAGGTGTGCTAGATCACCAGGCGGCCCCACCGAGGTCATACCGGTAGTCTTCACCTTGAGTGTTGACGCGCGTAAGTGGCGTATCCACTTCCGTCCCGTCTTGTGTCCTTGGACCAGATTGGGGGGCTTGTTAGGAAACTAGGTCTTTCCCTAATGGAAGGCTCCACGGAGGACGCCGAGCGCCCTTTGGGACAGCTCGGATACTCCCTGGTTTAAAGAGGCCCGGGTCTTGTTCCTACGGGGACAGGGCTAATGGGAGTAGACCCTCTGCACTCAGATGTCGCGTTGGCTGAAGACGCGCTGGTATCGCCTCAGCAGTGGTCGAACTTTCTCCAGTTGTTCTGCGGTAAGGTGGTCGGCCGCCCTCTCCAGTAAGCCTTCTAGCCGGGGCCCCAGGTTTTGCGTCGGCACCGGCTCCTACGTCTTGTCAATGGCTGTTACGCTTACCACGGGCTCGCAAGTTCCAAAATCCGTCCCGGCCTGGACGTCGTGATCGGTGTCTGTTGGATTTAGCGGTCTCACTGGCACCTCCTCTCGGCACGGCAGCAATGCCCTGGCTACACACTGTCCGTGTACAGGTGTCTAATGGTCCAGCATCATGTTCCTTGTTCTCTGGCCTTACAGTCGCGCCGTCACCACCACCTCGCTCCTCGCGGGGACAACCACGCCTTCGTTCAAGACGACCCTGCAGATTCCAAGGCGCTCTTCGGGTTGACGGAGTATGACGTCTTCTCCGTTAAGCCGCAGGACCTTCCTGCCGACGTCGACCGTCGCCTCGTGGCTCCTGAGCGCATCCAGTCCCAGAATCACCTCCTCAGCCACCTTCGCGACGAACACCCACAGACGTATGGCACTCCGTGCCAAGGTGAACTTTAGCAGGGCCTCCTCCTCCACAGGCAAGGTGTCGCCCGATGCCGTGACAAGCTGGTATGGTCGGCTCGGCTTCCTCGTCGGCAAACGCTTCGCCACGTCAGGTCTGCTGATGGTCACGGCTGCCCCGGTGTCCACCAGCACGCGGCACGGCTTCCCTCTCACCCAGCCGTCCGCGATGAGGCTGTCATCCATACGCCGGCTGAGGGAGCGCAGTGTCACTCGAGGGGATGGTGGTAATGGAGCCGACGTGCCCCTCTCCACGCCGGGCCTTACTCGTTCTTCCGGCTGCCCTTCCTGGTTACAGCAGTCTCTCTCTAGGTGTCCCGGCTGTCCGCAACCCCAACACAGGCCACTAAGTCTCCTGATTAGTGGACACTCCTCGTTCTTGAGGTCGGGGTAGCCGTCACCGTGGCCGCCTCCATCCTTAGTGCTGCCGTTAGCGCCTCGTGGACAGTTTTGTAATCAAAGTTCTAAGGCTTTCACGGCCGGTGTCAATACTAGATACAATATTTACCGGGCTTGTGGGCCGTGGTCTATTGGGTTCCTTCTTCTTTCCAAACGTTTCGTCTGCGACTGCGGCAGACATCTTCAGTGGCGGCAAGGTCGAAGTTTCCTAGTGGAGATTTCAGCAGTCGAGTTTTGTAATCGCCGAGCATTAGGCGCTGACGAATCTCCGAGTCTCGTACCCCGTCGACAAAGTTGTAGGCGGCTTCCCGGTATAGGAACTCCGGTGGCAGGTCAACCAAGGCCTTGCTAGCCTGCTGCTCAATCGCCATGGCGAACTCCTGCAGCGTCTCCACTGGCTGCTGTGACCTTGCCTTTAGCTGGCTGCAGTACGCTGCGGCTAAGCGGTGGTTCCCAAAACGATTCTCCAGGGCCTCCCAGATGTCCTTGTCTGCCGCCGTTGCCTGAACCACGTTCAGGAGTTCTGCGACCCGTCCCTGGAGCCTGGCTATTAATAGTGTCGCCTCTTCTTCTGGTGACCATTAGCTGTGCTTGGCCACTGTGTCGAACTGGCGGCGGAAGACTTCAAACGTTGACTCGCCGTCATACTTGGGAGGTTTTAAGCGCGCAGATGTGTCGCATCCCGGCGCGTTGGCCCTCAAATTTTTCAGCCTCCTGCCGACGACGTCCTCCACCATGGCGTTCAGGGACTTGACGCTGCTGTCGGCCTTTCTTTCCAGGTTGTTTACGCGGTTCGCAAGGTCTTCGACGTCTTCAACCATGGCGTTCAGGGACTTGGCGTTACTGTCGGCCTTTGCCCCTAAATCATTAAGGCGGTTGTCTACTTGACCCATCCGCTTGCCCAGCTTCGCGACGTCATCCCTCACGCCGGCCAACTGTTCCTCAAATTTGGCGGCAAGGACTTCGTTCGCCACCTTCATTTCCGTGGCCAGACTGTCGTTCGCTGCCCTCTTTTCTGTGGTCAATTCGGCCTTTATTTCTTCCATCTTCTCGGTGATGTTGTCATTGGCCATCTTCATTTCTGCCAGCTGCTCCAAAATCTTTTCCAGTGCCGCGTCCATGGCTGTAATGTTCGGTGATGTTGTCGTCCCGCTTCCTGACACCAGTGTGACTTTGTGGGTTCGTGAAATTAAAAGTCCGATTGCACCACTCAAAAATGTTCTTTATTTCCACCGAATTACAGTTGAACACTTGCCGATTACACAGAATTAAGTAATGCACACAATCACAATTCACCAGTTCGTCCGTTGCAGTTCCACTGCACGCTCACAGTTACGTACACTCTTCTGATGCACGTACACAGTCTTCTCGTCCGGTCACTAGCACGGCGCTGCTACGTTGCTCGCCAAGCACAAACTTTTCTCCAGCCCGACGCGTTGCTTATATAATACCAACTGGCCAATCTAGAAGGTTCCGGATTAGATGAAATATCCCGTAAGTTCGAGATATCAAGGGGAGCGGAAAGAGACGGCACAGTAATGTTATTCCAGCCACCCCTCGTTACCGCTATAAGACAAATGAGTGGGCGTGTTCCGAACGCTTCCGCCTCCTGCTGCTGCTGCCGGCCGGTTCTATAGGGAGTTCCGACGTTCAGGTGACAATATACATTCATATAGTAAGAAATGACATGATTCGTAATTGACTGCCCTAATAAGTGAAGTTATTCGACACGCTCAAGGAATTTTGGAGAGAGTGCGATTGTCTTTCCTTTGCCGCATTCAAAACGCAGTTTCGAACACTTCCTGTAAACCTGATGTTGAGAGTTATGTAAGATTGATCACCCTTTAAACCACCTCCCATTTAGACGTACAGCATGTGAAAGTATTAAGAAGGATTCAAACTTTGTTAGAAAGAATTGTAATTAATTGCACTGACAATGTTAAATTACTTCGTAAAATGCATACTCTATACATTAATTAAAAACTTAGGCGAAAAATAAAAAAACAAACAAACAAAACAAAAGTTAAAAAAACGACGAAGAATTGGAGGCTCGAACTCGTTAACTTTTCATTTGATAGCTAATGTCATGACTATTACGATATAGGGAGTGCCCCGATACGTCTCTTCATTTTCGTGTGTTGTGCACTCAAATGGTATCATCATTAGCAGTGGCGTACTGCTACTTTAGAAACTCCTAGTCCTAACTTGCACAGTTGAACCACATACCACAATGTCCTGTTTCATATTACTTGTTTAGGATATCTCCACTTGCCCTGCAGTGTACTTGATTAACAGTCTTTATGTAGTGGATAATCGGATTGGAGATTATATCTGTTCAAATGTGGTATCAAATTATTGACGCAAGTCTTCCATTGATATTCATGGCGGTAACGGTAATAAGTTTCAAATGACACAACCATAATACTTGTGTTATTTTAAATGTCCGACAGTACATTTCAGTGATTATATTACTTCTACTTCGAAGTGAGAGGTTGTAATAATTCAGATGCCCAGCTATGTTGCCTAAAAATGCCAGATTTCAAATCGAACTTTTATACTGCAATCTCAATATTGCAATTCACAGTGATATAGAATGTGGCATTCTTCAAGTTAGCCTTGATTTAACTATTCTCATGAGTGTTGTAACTTTAGCGGAAACCTGTAATCGTTAGCAACATTAACACTGAGACAGAAGGCGCACATTGACTTCTTTAACATCATTTAATTGATAGTAATTACAAGGAGTATATAGATCTACTGCTAATGAACGTACTTGGCTGTTATTCTGGGAAGGCTATTTGAAACTTCGTAATTTTAGGAACTGCAATGATAAAAACTGTTATCTGTCTCATCTCTACTGCATCTCTCGGGGACGAATTGTGGACTTTTACGCAGTAATATCTATTATACTTCACTCCAGCCCACGGTTTTCAGTTGCATATATTTTTACAACGGACTGCTCCGTAAAGACTTTACTAACAAAATGGTGCAAAGCGTGTGTTAATTTGCTAATGCCTGCCAAGTCAAGTTGTATTTAACTGAAGAAATAGCATTTTGAATGTTTATAATTATTTTAAATAGAAGCAAACATGCCTCTGGAACACTTTATAAAAAGAACCTAGAATAATTGTACTTATGGCAGCGGAGATAAACACATGTGCCACCCATAGCTTTTAACAGTTGTTACGTTCTTTAAAAAACAGAGTTTTGGGAGTAGTCATTACCGTTACACTTTTCTTAATAATTAAAAGAGTTACCTGTAACAAAGAACTTTGTAAATTCCAAAGGCTTGCCTGCAGTGAGATGAGGGAACACTTGGGATTGCACCTCCTCCCTATTCACAGTGACACTGTCAAATGTAATTGAAATGCTCCTCAGGCCAATAGGCTACAGAATTATGATAGATATTGGGAAAATAACACTAAAAAGAACAGAATTCACCATTTATTTTCCGAAAAGAAGCGAACGGAAAGAAGTAATAAGTTCAAGGAACAGAAAAGAACCAGTATGGTCTACTGAGGAATCCAAAGGAGTAAAGAATTTAGTAGGGTATTTTGGCTTTAGCAGTAAATTTTTTCAGTCTTAGAGAGAAAGCTGCTCTCTTTCAAACACAAATGTAAATCATATTTTACAGTGAATAAAATGCGTAAATTAGGAATAAAAATGGAGACTTTAGTGTAATTTTGTTAGTCAAGCAGCCGTAGAGGCTGACAGTGTTTTGACAATGCAAGTGGACTCTAAAGACCCTGTTCGTGCAGAGTTAGGTTACATTGCATGGATTCCGGGACACACAAGACTCCATGTCCGCGAAAGTCTGGATGAAGGAAATAACAGACAATTCTTTTATATGTCCTGAAGTTAAACCCCGGCTAGCGTGTAGGGTAATCGGGAAAGGATCAGGAAAACCAATGAACATTGAGAGATTTTATTGTACTATCACTCAAAATGACCTCTCAAAGATCAAAACATAAAGTACGACATTGTCTTTGGCGATAAGGTGTCCACATCGATTCCTGTGACATACGATTAACGCGCTTTTCGTTTGTCACCAAACTAGATCTGGTGTTCACTTTCCTTTTCCCGACTTCGTGCCCCTCCAGTCTTTCCATGATTGGAAGTGTTGGCGACGGGCAACAATGGTGCAACTCTGTGGCTTAGAGGTGGTGCTGTGGTTCTTTCTCCCGCAGAGGAAACTGTCGGATTGCTTGGTGGAAGCTGACACCACTCTATCTCTCGCCTGTTCTTCCACATTATGATATACAATAACCTGGTCTTAGGGACTTCCGGTTGTATTACCATTGCATGGTCACTAATTAGAATGAGTGAAATTGCGTCATTGCTTACAATATTGTTAAAGCAGATGCCAACGAGGACATTGTTCTCAGGGATGAATGCGTCAGTCATGAAATTGAGCAATTAGGAATTTAAAAAGTACTTACTAATAGAGGCAAAGCTCTTAGAACATCACACGAAATAATTCTCAACTTGTATCACAGCATGGTAAACTAATCTACTCTTTCCCTTTAAAATAAACATAGCAAAAAGAAGTTTGATACATGCATAGCGAAATTAAAAATTAACATTAGGCACATATAGTTTGAGATATACTGATAAATTGGTTTTTGTGGAACGTTTCATCAAATAGGGTCAGAGCTGTTCTTTCGTAAACACCCATCTTCTTGGTCCGTGCGTACATTCCACGCCAGACTTTAGCATCAAGCTACAGACATATACAAACAAAATCTATTTTAACTAGAACGAAGAAGTTACTACCACACACAGGGCTTTATACCAAACAATGCTAGGGAGGGCCAGAACCAGCGAGAAATCCGCGACTGAGTAGGTCCCGTCTATCTTTATATAAGGGACGGCGGATTGAAGTGCTCACTTTCTGAATGCACTTCAAAGATGAAGGATCTCAGCAGCATACAGTTCTTCAACATATGCGATTATCAAGTAACTTCCGGCACACCCCGATGAAATTTCAAAGCTCTGTCCTCATACACCGAAGTCTCGCAAGCGCTTTCTGACTGGACGGAAGACCAGTCAACGCCGCTGCACAATTCTTCTAAAAAGTAGACGCCACTCAGATCCTCAATTCACAAACAGAAGGTTTCACTAAGTCAATACTTTAACTTCAGTGCCAGAAGATATAGTACTACTCATCCGTACTTGCTTTGACGGATAAAGATCTCCGTGCCTGAATCATCCTCAAGAGACAGTACCATCTGCTTCTCAGCTTAAAGACAGCAGCGTCGCCATCCAACGATCTCCAGGATTCTTCTCGTAACCACCTAACAGACAGCTACAAGGGATTATCGACTCCATAATCATGAACATCTGGGATGTGACTCATCACCTAATCGTTATTTGCACCTTCCCCTACAAATGTAAAATAACGTTTATGCCGAAAGAGATGTACAAATCCGTCACACAGCACTTCACAGCTCATCATATCACTTGCACGCAAGCGTAGGTTCTATAGAATGCAGACCAGCCAAATCATTTATGTGCTACACCGACATAGTTGAACAGGCTACACCTCAAGCTCCCACTGCCACCCTCCTTCAGGCAGCAAAGGAAGGAATCTCTCACTCTGCACCGTCCCCATCACAGATATCGCCATCACCTGCCAAAGTGCATATGAAGACGCACACGGCGACCAAAGCCCTGATCTCTTTTGAGGCTGGAACCAATATACTCATGGGATTATGTTAGTAGAAAATTACTAATATAGACTCACCTCAACCAAGGCTGAGTCACTCGCTTCGCGGATGTACCCTACATCTTTCGCCGTGCAAAAGAGAGAAAGAGAGAATGAAAAACAGAATGGATATACTTATCTCTCTTAGGTGAATTCTCTGATGATGGTTCACACCAAAAATTGAGCAAAACATTAGCAAAGTGTCTACTTCTCGGCCATAACCTACAATTCCTGGGAAAAATGTTTTCATTTTTTAGGATTCTAAGGACGTTTTCGGTGTTTACTTACACCTCTCTAACGTCACCTTTATTCAAAAGTTTCTGTATTTGAACATATTCAATTGTTGCATTTACTGCCGCATTGAGTAACGAAAGCACCTATAACAATGTTTTTTGCTTATTACTAAGGGCTACTAATATGTCCTTTTTCATTATTTTCCTACTGGGTAACAATTTGAGGCTATGCCATACGTTTATCAGGTTTTCTTCCATTTCTTTCTATAACTTCGCCTTTTCGTATTGTTGCATGGATCACAAGAAAAACTTCCATTTCGTCTTATTTGTTCTATAACACGTGTGGTAGTTGGTTGTATATACTGTGACTTTGTGGGTTCGTGAAATGAAAAGTCCAATTTCACCACTCAGAAATGTTCTTTATTTCCACCGACTTACAGTTAAACACTTGGCAATTACACAAAATTACGTAATGCACACAATTACGATTCACCAGTTCGTCCGTTATCGTTCCGATGCACGTACACGGCGCTACTTCACTAGCACGTCAAACACTAACTGACTCACTCCTAATTGAAGTCCCTTTTATAGGAATATCCTGCTATTCTAGAAGTCTCTGGTTTTCCGCAAATTACCCGAACGTTCCATAGGAGAGGAGAAGGGGAGAGAAACTTCGAGGGACAACTGACATTTCCCTCAGTTAGTGACAGAGACCGATGAGTGGGCGTGGCCCAGTGCCTAGGGTCCCTCCCAACTGTCGCCTGTCCGTCCCTTCCCTAATTAGGTGACACTGCTCCCTCCTCAAAGCTGGTCGTCCCGAACAGCACCATCGTAGCGTGCAAGACGATCCAGGTGTACCACCAACATCTTTCCTCGGGGAACCTTCTGGATGCGGTAGACCACGTCGTTGATCCTCTTCACAACCCGGTACGGTCCTTGCCATGGCTGCTGGAGCTTCGGGCAGCGTCCCTTGGTCCAGGTAGGACGGTACAACCAGACCAGGTCACCTTGCTGGAACCCTTGGCTGTTGGCTTGCCTGTCATACCTGGTCTTCATGCGGTCGCTCGCCTTCTGGATGTTCTGGCGAGCCATCTCGTGCATGTTGTGGAGATGGTCCACCAAGTTCTCCACATACTCGGTCGCTGGCTGTTTCGCTTCCGGAGGGCTTCCAAAAGCCAGGTCACAAGGGAGGCGTAACTCTCGGCCGAACATTAAGCTGGCTGGCGTCATCCCAGTTGTGTCGTGTGTAGACGAGCGATAGGCCAGCAAGAACAGTGGCACCTTGACGTCCCAGTCTCGCTGATGGCTGGCCACGACTTTCCTCAGGTGTTCCTCTAAGGTCTTGATGTACCTTTCGACCATGCCGTCCGATTGGGGATGTAGAGTCGTAGTGCGAGTCTTGTTCACCCCAAGCCTTTGTAATGCCTCCTTCATTAGGTTGGACTCAAAGTTGGTACCCTGGTCACTGTGTAGCTCTAACGGCACCCCAAATCGACAGAACGCTTGCTCCACGAGGCAGTCTGTGATTGTCTTTGCCTCTTGGTTTGGGATGGCATACACCTCCGGCCACTTGGTGAAGTAGTCCACGACCACCATTAGGTACTTGTTGCCTCGGTCGGAAACTGGGAACGGTCCAGCAATGTCAACGGCGAGCCGTTCGAATGGCGCTCCGACGTTGTACTGCTGCATGCGACCCCGGCTCCTAGTCTGGGGGCCGCGACTCGCCGCGCACACGTGGCACTGACGGCACCATCTCTCAGCATCTGCTCGGAGCCTCAGCCAGTAGTAGCGCTGCCGTAGTTTGTCAATCGTTCGGTTCGCTCCCAGGTGTCCTCCCGAAGTACCGGCGTGTACTTCCTCCAGGACTTCCGGACCTTACTCCGGGGAAGTACCAACTGCTCTCTCTGCGTCTTCCCATCGGGTGATTCCCATACCCGGAACAGCACGCCCTCTCTGATCTTCAACGAGTCCCATTGGGCCCAGTACGACTTGTAGGTGGCGCTCCTTGGTGCGATATCCTCCCAGGTTGGTCTTGTCCCTGCCTCCACTTCCCTCAAGAGTGGCCCCAAGTCTGCGTCCGCCAGCTGCTCCCTCCTCAGGCCTGCGCTATCCCAACCGTCCGCAGGCACTGCCACAACTACTCGGACTGCTGCGGCACGCTCCTTCTCTTCCACTCTTGTCCACTGGCCGCACTCTTCTGGACAGGGTCTTCGGGACATGGCGTCTGCGTTACCGTGGCTCTTCCCTCGACGATGTTCCGAGGTGAAGTCGTACTCCTGCAGCCTCTGGACCCAACGTGCTGTCTGGCCTTCCAGGTTCTTAAAGCTCAATAGCCAGGTTAGGGCGGAATGGTCAGTCCTCAGGTGGAATGGCTGACCGTACAGGTACTTGTGGAAGTGCTCCAAGGTCTTTACTACCGCCAATAATTCTCGTCGGGTGACGCAGTAGTTCTTCTCTGCCTTGGATAGCGTCTTGCTGTAGTAGGCTATCACCCGCTCATGGCCGTCCTGGATCTGCGATAGGACACCTCCAATGCAATGGTCGCTAGCGTCGGTGTCCACAATGAAGGCGCCACCCGGTTGTGGGAAACCCAAAATTGGAGCACTGCACAGGGTCTCCTTTAGGTGCTGGAAAGCGTTTTCGGCGTCCTCTGCCCACACATAAGGCCGGTGTTCCTCTGTCAGGCGGGTGAGTGGTTTTGCGATGTTGGAGAACCCCTTTATGAAGCGGCGGTAATAACTGCACAGCCCCAGGAAACTGCGCAACTCTTTCCTATCCTTTGGGCGAGGCCAATCTCTCACAGCCTATGTCTTCTCCGGGTCTGTGGCCACTCCGGTTGCTGAGACTATGTGGCCTAAGTAGTTCACTTTCTTGCGGAAGAGCTGGCACTTCTTCGCGTTCAGCTTCAAGTTGGTCGCCTGCAGTCTCTGTAGCACCTTACTCAGATTCTCGAGGTGATCTTCAAAAGTCCTCCCGACGATGATGATGTCGTCCAGGTATAGCAGGCAGGCATCGTAAGTCAGCCCTCTCATAACTGACTCCATGAGGCGTTGGAAGGTAGCTGGTGCGTTGCAGAGGCCAAAGGGCATAACCGTGAACTGCCAAAGACCTTGGCCCGTCGAGAATGCGGTCTTCTCCTTGTCTCTCGGGTCTAGAGCTACCTGCCAGTAGCCCGACTTCAGGTCCAGGGTCGAGAACCACTGTGCACCAGCTAGCGTGTCCAGGGTGTCGTCAATCCGGGGTAAGGGAAAGCAGTCCTTCCGGGTGACAGCGTTCAGCTTTCTGTAGTCTACGCAGAAGCGCAGCTCGCCGTTCTTCTTCGTCACCAAGACTACAGGGGAACACCAAGGGCTGTCGGACTCTTCAATCACTCCCCTGGATCTCATGTCCTCCAGCATGTCTCGTACCGCCCCTTGCTTCGCCAGCGGAACGCGTCTATGTGGTTGCCGAATAGGCCGGGCGTCTCCGGTGTCGATGCGGTGAAGCACTTTGTCCGTGCGGCCGTAGTCACTATCGCCTTGGCTGAAGACGCGCTCGTATCGCCCCAGTAGTTGTCGAGCCTGCTCCAGCTGTTCTGCGGTCAGGTGGTCGGCCGCCCTCTCCAGTAAGCCTTCTAGCCGGGGCCCCAGGTGTTGCTTCGGCGCCGGCTCCTGTGTCTTGTAGATTGCTGTTACGCTCACTACGGGCTCGCACGTTCCCAACTCCGTCCCGGCCTGGACGTCGTGATCGGTGTCCGTTGGATTTAGCAGTCTCACTGGCACCTCCTCTCGGCACGGCAGCAATGCCCTGGCTACACACAGTCCGTGTACAGGCGTCTTCTGGTCCAGCATCATGTTCCTGGTTCTCTGGCCCTCAAGTCGCGCCGTCACCACCACCTCGCTCCTCGTGGGAACAACCACGTCTTCGTCCAAGACGACCCTGCACATTCCAAGGCGCTCTTCGGGTTGACGGAGTATAACCTCTTCTCCGTTAAGCCGCAGGACCTTCTTGCCGACGTCGACCGTCGCCTCATGGCTCCTGAGGGCATCCAGTCCCAGGATCACCTCCTCAGCCACCTTCGCGACGAACACCCACAGACGTATGGCACTCCGTGCCAAGGTGAACTTTAGCAGGGCCTCCTCCTCCACAGGCAAGGTGTCGCCCGATGCCGTGACAAGCTGGTATGGTCGGCTTGGCTTCCTTGTCGGCAAACCCTTCGCCACGTCAGGTCTGATGATGGTCACGGCCGCCCCGGTGTCTACCAGCACGCGGCACGGCTTTCCTCTTATCCAACCGTCCGCGATGAGGCTGTCATCCATACGCCGGCTGACGGCGCGCAGTGTCACTCGAGGGGATGGTGGTGATGGCGCCGACGTGCCCCTCTCCACGACGGCCCTTACTCGTTTTGCGGCTGCTCTTCCTGGTGTGGGCAGTCTCTCTGCAGGTGTCCGGGCTGTCCACACCCCCAACACAGGCCACTAGGTGTTCGCCGGCGTCCCTCAGCTGGTCTTCTGTCTCCGGCGTAGCGGACACTCCTCGTTCTCGACGTCGGGATGGATGTTATTTTGGCCGCCTCCATCCTTAATGCCGCTGTCAGCGCCTCGTGGATGGTTTTATATTCCCCGAGCATTAGGCGCTGACGAATCTCCGTGTCCCGTACCCCGTCGACAAAGTTGTAGGCGGCTATCCGGGATACGAACTCCAGTGGCAGGTCAACCAAGGCCTTGCTAGCCAGCTGCTCGATCGCAATGGCGAACTCCTGCAGCGTCTCCCCCGGCTGCTGTGACCTTGCCTTTAGCTGGCTGCGGTATGCTGCGGCTAAGCGGTGGTTCCCGAAGCGATTCTCCAGGGCTTCCCAGATGTCCTTGGGCGCCGCCGTCGTCTGCACCGCGTTTAGGACTTCCGCGGCTCTTCCCTGGAGGCTGGCTATTAACTGTGTGGCCTCCTCCAGTGACCATCCGTTGTGCCTGGCCACTGTGTCGAACTGGCGGCGGAAGACCTCAAACGTTGACGCGCCGTCATACTTGGGAGGTTTGACGCGCGCAGATGTTGTGTCGTGTCCCGGCGCGTCGGCCTTCAAATCCTTCAGCTTCCTGCCGACGACGTCCTCCACCATGGCGTTCAGGGACTTCGCGCTGCAGTCGGCTTTCCCTTCCAGGTCGTTAACGCGGCTCGCCAGGTCCTCGACGCGCTCGTCCACTTGGCCCATCCGCTTGCCCAGCTCCGTCACGTCATCCCTCACGCCGGCCAACTGTTCTTGAAATTTGGCGGCGAGGGCCTCGTTCGCCACCTTCATTTCCGTGGTCAGTTCGGCCATCTTTGAGGTCATTGTCGTGGCCAAGTTGTTGTTAGCCGTTTCCGTCTTCGCTGTTAATTCGGCCTTCATTTCTTCCATCTTCCCGGTGATGTTGTCGTTGGCCGTCTTCATTTGTTTCAACTCGGCGGTGATGTTGTCGTTGGCCGTCTTCATTTGTTTCAACTCGGCGGTGAGGTTGTTATTTGTAGTCTCCAGCTTCGCGGCCAGGCTGTCATTTGCCGCTTCCGTCTTCTCTGTTAACTCGTTCATCTTCGCCAAAAGCATTTCCAATGCGGATTCCATGGCTGTAATGTTCGGTGATGTTATCTTCCCGCTTCCTGACACCAGTGTGACTTTGTGGGTTCGTGAAATGAAAAGTCCAATTTCACCACTCAGAAATGTTCTTTATTTCCACCGACTTACAGTTAAACACTTGCCAATTACACAAAATTACGTAATGCACACAATTACGATTCACCAGTTCGTCCGTTATCGTTCCGATGCACGTACACGGCGCTACTTCACTAGCACGTCAAACACTAACTGACTCACTCCTAATTGAAGTCCCTTTTATAGGAATATCCTGCTATTCTAGAAGTCTCTGGTTGTCCGCAAATTACCCGAACGTTCCATAGGAGAGGTGAAGGGGAGAGAAACTTCGAGGGACAACTGACATTTCCCTCAGTTAGTGACAGAGACCGATGAGTGGGCGTGGCCCAGTGCCTAGGGTCCCTCCCAACTGTCGCCTGTCCGTCCCTTCCCTAATTGGGTGACAATACTTTGGAGAAATCAAACATATTTGCCACTTGATTTGCCTGTTCTCTACTTTTATTGCACTCTACAAACATCCACAGGGTTAGCCATCTGGCAGATAGGATTGATATGGCTTTGCTCTTTATTTATTTTTTAAATATATGGTTACATTTCTGCTATTCCACATAATGGGAAAAGTAATAGTTTCCTATTGGCTATAGAACACGTATCGGACGAATTTTATAATGGCCTGTCATTGGCCCACGCAGAGCACATGGACTGTCCCATAAATAGAGGTACAACAGTTTATTTATTTATGTATTTATTTATTTATGTATTTATTTATTTATTTATTTATTTATTTATTTATTTATTTATTTATTTATTTATTTATTTATTTATTTATTTATTTATTTATTTATTTATTTATTTATTTATTTATTTATTTATTTATTTATTTATTTATTTATTTATTTATTTATTTATTTATTTATTTATTTATTTATTTATTTATTTATTTATTTATTTATTTATTTATTTATTTATTTATTTATTTATTTATTTATTTATTTATTTATTTATTTATTTATTTATTTATTTATTTATTTATTTGGTAATTTACGTCCTCCAACGTTTAGTCATATCGGACGATGAATGGAATGGGTGAATTAATGCTCAAATGAGCCCGGGGTCCATAGAGCCTAGAGTTACCCGACATTTGTATTTCAGGATAAGGATAAGGGAAAACCCTGGAAAAAGCCTTATCCAGGCAACTCACCCTGACCGAGTTTGGAACTCGGGACCTCTTGAACGTGAGGCAAACGTTCTACCACCACGCTACCGAGGCGGGTACACAACAGTTTAACTCAAGAAGACAGGAACAGTGTATGCTCCCGAAACACTGGTACATCACCACATCTACACTTGGCTTGAAGCTTGAGAGAGCCTTATGTCGTTTATCTTCTTTGTGCAACATTTTCTTCAGTTTCTCCATAGAAGTAATACTTTATTCCTTCTTGTCTTTGAAGCAATACCGACTCGGTACCACGCGCTATTGCACTTCAAATTCCTTCTCTTCTAGGACAGGAATAAACACGCGGAATCCATCGCGTCGGGTTGTAATACAATCGATCTGACTCCATATTATTCACTATATTCATTTAATTAATTAAAAAACAACACATAATCGTGCAGACTTGATCCTGTATAATTAACTTCGCTCCACCTAAACAAATAGACATGATACACAAGTCAAATACAACTTCAATTCTCAACAGATTAGTAGTATGGTACTGAGAGCTACGCTGAATTCAGTATGCATTATTATGGTTGCTGGTGTGTTCAATTGTTATTGCGCTATACGTACTCGCCTTGATTGTGTGAGGAGGGTAGTTTTTCATCATGAAACAAGCAAAATGAGTCATGGAAATGGCCATGTGTAGGCTTAAGTATGGAAAGCTAGAGACCATAGCAGCTCAATTGGTTAGAGTGGCTGGACGAGGACCAGAAGATCGGTGGTTGAAATCCCGGCTATGACATTGTATTTTTCGGTCTGACTCTACCTTTCCAAAACCAGTCATGTTAAAATGAAGAACAAATTATGAAACGAAGCCATATGTTCCGTTGTCATCAGCTGAGTCATTAGGAATGACTATGTTATTTATTACTTTTGGTGAAATATGCTGAGAATGGAACCACAGTTCATATCTGAATTAATATTAAGTTTAGCATAAATATTTCACAATTAAATTATGCATTGCTCTTTTAGGTACAACAGCGAGCATCAGAATGTGTAAGAGCCATTGATTTGTTGGAAAATATCAATAATGGATTACTGGTGAAGAATGTTTTGGCTGAAAGATTTGATCTACGCAGCTTAAAGGTATGTAAATATTGTGACTTTGAGGGTTCGTAAAATTAAAATTCCAGTTTCCAAAAATTCAAAATGCTCTTTATTTGCGTTGAAGTACACAAGATAAACCAAGACACAGCTGCAGGCACAGGTTACTACTGACTACTCAACTAATACGTTCATTCATGGTTCCAGACGTTTGTGGAATATTCTCTAACAATTAAGACGGCACTAGAAAGACGAACATTGTAATTATCTATCTTTATCTGTTTCGACAAGCGCTTATCTGTCTCTTTGAGTGCGCTGGCCGCTCATCGTCGCAACAATGTCATTGTTTAGTAAGTGTAATTAAGTTGCTATAAAGCATTGTTACAACAAAAGATAAGCAGTAAGTACATAAGTATATATCTCATATATCTCAGTCATACTAGACCACCATACTAAACTTAACAAAGTGATGCTACCACTCGACTCTCACCAAGTCGACCCGGGTTCGATCCCAGGCGACAGAAAAGTGAGATTTGTGGTGGACAACACTGCGCTTCAGCGGATTTTCTCCGGCATCTCCGGTTTCTCCCACCATCTCATTCCACCAGTGCTCTATCCTCATTTCGAGTATCATGGTGTCACCGCCTGCAGTGCCGCATATAGTAAAAGTAGGCGTTAAATACTAGACACACATTCATTCATTACCATTCACAAAGTTCCTTATTTTGTGACTTAACATAAGCTGGTGCCATGGGTGGCACTAATTTACTGCCTCCGTCTTGTTCTCTTTGAGTTAAGTCAATATGTAAGTACTTCAGGTTGCTTATGCTGTTCAGAATGAATAAAGTAAACAAAGAAAATATTTGGGAATCGATGAACCATGAGGTAGTGTTTTGGTAGCTATTGCTATCAGTGTACCAAACAATTGTTTGGTGATGTCAACTGAATAAACAAACAAATATGTCTATTCTTTGGTCAGTAGGCGGTTCGTATAATTGCAGCCCTTAAATATTAGCATATAGGTCTGATATTGCAACTAAGGTGTAACTCTTATCACCCGTTTTACTCCAAGTGGGGAAGATACTCTCATGTCTGTGATTGGAACAAATAACAAATTAATGCATTCCTACTGGACGAATTCGAGGTAGAAACAAATTCTACTCCAAACCAAAGAAGAACTTGTTTGCTACCCCACTTCACTCCAGTAGGACTGGATTACATTCTCACTTTACCCAATCAGAGACATTCCAATATGTTTCCCAAGTGACGTCATAAGAGCTTAGACTCTATTACCACTTAACAAATATGTTGTGCTCAACTATTACCTAATCTTGCCTTGAGTTCTGTTTTCGATATCCTGTTCTAAGGAATTAGGTGACGTTTGTCTTCGTGTCCTTTCTGGATTTGTAGTTTTTCATAACGTCCAAGGAAGTAAAACAACTCCCTTCTCTCTTTCTGCAGTTTAGGCATTGTTTAGCTCTTCCCCAACCTCGACTTACAAAATGCTTCTGCCTCGTACCTCCTTCAAATATTTACAGCTACAATAACCTTAAGATCACAAAATGTCACAACGACTTGTCTTATTGTAATTCTTGTCCAACGTGCAAAATAACTCTGCGATACCATGCTTTAAATTAAAAAATATATTGTCAGTTGTCAAGGTGTTATCGGCGCCGCCGATGTGCCGGAATTTCGTTCTGTAGGAGTTATTTTAGGTACGAGTAAATCTGTTGACATGGGCCATCGGCGTGGGCTGTGTCCTTGCAATCAGCAGACCCGCATAGAAACCATAACACGGCAACAGGAAGTCTGACCTTGTGTTTGTTTCGTTGTTTTCTCCGATCGGTAAGCGAATGCTAGATTAGTTTCTGATCTCCCATAGAATCCGGACTAAAAAATAAATAAAAAAATCTGCATTACTATGCCTCGGTATCCAGTTTCTAAACCTAGGCATAATATCCAAGGATTTTATTTCTCATTTTTATACTTTATTTATTAAATACATCCAATATTTGCAGATACAGATTATATTATGAAACTTAACTACCTATCTAAGCTAATCTGTTCCTACTGTTTCCAGTAGCTTACAATCAAATCTAATCCTATGTCTGATCAACAGTCCTTCTACTGAATACTAATTAGTCTGTTGGTACTACACTATATAAGTTTTACAATTTTAGCCTGGTATCTATACACTTCATTGACAAGTTACATGATTTGACATAATTTCATCAGTTCGTCGTTTGTTCAATCCTATATTTTATTATTTTGAAGTATCTTCTATCTAGTCTAGTTGGATCATCCTCCTTCTGCCTGCTTCAATCCTACCCGTGAAAATCCAGTTGCCTTGATCTAATCGCCCTGATCCTTGGGAACGTAGATGATGTTCCTCCTCCTACTCTACTTATCTCCTTTATCTTAATCTAGTAGATATCCTTGGTTGTGGTTGATGTTCTACTTCCTCCCTTCCTAAACGTTGTTTCTCTTGTAGATATCTGCCGTAACTCAGTTTCGATACTATTCCTGCCATCTGTTCTAATATTCTGTAATCTTCTTTTGTATATAAATATATATTTATTTATTTATTATCCAATTTTAATATACCACCTTTATCAGCAAGAATTGCTCATGCAGGGCCCGCTGTAGATTTAACAACACTTAGCAGGTATATCTAGTATTATATAGTAAAATTGAAGGAGGAAGTAATCAAAATCTTATATTATTTATTCGGGGAAAAAAATATATATATAAAGAATATTGCAGAAAATTAGAACAGATGTCAGGAATAGTATAGAAAATGAGTTATATAATATATATTATATATTTATATTAATATTTATATATAATTTTATTAATTAATTATTAATTAATTATTTATTTATTGGTTAATTAATTATTAATACATGAACTATTAATTTATTTATATAATATATATGTATATATATATCTTCTTTATATCCTGTGGTCATCTCTTTTCTTGTTGATCTTATAATAAGTGCCGTACGGTCCATGACCCGATAGATAATGTATAAATCCTTGCTTGGAATCAAGATGTTGTAGTCTAAATCTTTCTTTGATGTTTGGAAAGATACTTTAAATCCTTCTTCCTGTTTCCAAATGATTCCATTACTGTTGCCATAAATATATTAATTCCGAATTAATTTGTCGTTTGTCACTGCATCTTTCACCATCTATTTCCTTTACCTTATCCAAACTTTGTTTTTTGAGCCAATAAATGGCTGCCCCTCTTCTACCTAATATGATAAGCAGTGCCATTGTAGATATTGTTCCCGTTGCACCTGTTGCTCTTATCAAATACTGTCGCTGCGTCTTCCTAATTATTCTAAAGTTCTTCTGCAGACTAAGACGATGCATATCCCGTAATTCCCAACATAATACCAGTGTGATAAGTTCTTATTGCGGACTGGTAGGTCTCGTGCAGGTAAATGTTTAAAGGTTTGTAACAGAGTTGTTAATGTTCCATTTGCAGGACAGGCTGGACATGTCCAGGCTAACCATGATGGGACATTCTTTTGGAGGAGCAACTGCACTTCTTACTCTTGCACAGGATGCTCGTTTCAGGTAGGTGCTTGTTTGGAATCCTGCAGCGCTTAACGGCTGTCAAGTTCATCCGGAATATACAATACCTTTTTCCTGTCACCATATAAATAGGTATATGGGAATTTCTGTAGCTTTGTAGGTGAAGAAATTTACATTGCTAATCATTATCTTCTCTACATAGTGCCAGAAAAATGTACCGAATTATGACATTTCACTGAATTTGTTCGTGTAAAGAAGTAAACCAAGAACTTCTGTGTACACAAAATTATTTTTATGGTTCAAAATGGCATAAAATCAATTCCATGGTTATGTTATTAATATGTTTTTGCAGCCCTTTTGTACTTCGTGTGATGTGAAAGCACTGGCAATTCTTATTTTGACCATTTGGGAATTTACAGAAGGTTTCATGAGAAGAACTTTCAGAACTTTTAGTGTTAATATTTCATTCATATTGACCTAGAGGACTTGTCCAGCGTTTGGGAGTAATTTTAATTTAACCGCAGTAGAGAGATTTCATTAAAAAGTCAAAATATGTTATAATTCTATAGGATATGTTAGACACGAGAACGTCGTGGCGCAAGTCCGGAGCTCTTCGTGATTTGTTAACAAAAACTGGAGCTGGCACGGGTCTGCCTCAAGTCATATCGGACGATTAATGAAATGATATTGAAATGGGTTCAGGGTACATAGAACTCAGATATGCCTGACATTCGTCTTTCAGGTAAAGGAAAACCTTGGAAAAACCTCATACAGGTAACTGATCCTGACGGAGATTCGAACTCGGGATCTCTTAAACGTGAATCAGACAGGTGGAAGATATGCATGCATGTCATAATATATACACTAATAAAACAGTATACTATTACATAGTAACTACAATATATAATATGTATAAAGTACTGTGTTTATGTAATCAGTGCAGCTAAATGGTCCAACCTAACGTGATACTACTCTATCATCTCGCTATCTAAATTAATCTTGCAGGTAAGTGGTCCAACCTGACTTCACCTAAAACCAAAAATGAACATATCGCAGGTACTGTAGTCGGGCATAGGTGAGATAATATGATATCATCTAAACTAACCTAGCCTTGTACTACATTTGTAAAGTGTAGGATGGTGCGGAAAAGTAACTTAACGCTCATTTAAATTATGTTACTTCAGTTAATTTTGAATAATTTGAATATGATATAGGGCAACAAACTAAGTTACAGTACACATCACTTCCTTTAAGTTCAGAACTGTAACGGTATTAAACCTCGGAACACTGACACCTCGTTTTTAACCATATGCTAAAGGAAGAAATTATTAGAGGATCGCGGAGGGAATTGCTGCAAAACGTCCAAACATCGTTCCACTGAACATGTCCAATACTACGCAGCAATTTTTCCTTTCTGTCATAGAATGAAGTAAATGCAGTGAGATTTCGTCAGTGGGGTGTGGACCACGTTGGGACTTAAAGGATTTACACCACACTAAGTCGTCATGTGTACGTGAGAAGCCCTACTGGTTTGCTGCAGAATTTATTGTCATGGTGGCAACCAGACGGAGCCCGGAAGACCCGTAGTTCAAATCCCAGCTATGACACCGGATTTTTCAGTCTGACTCCAGTTATCCAAACCTTGTCCTACATAGCCCTAGTGTGAAAGTATAATTTCGAAAGGAAAGAATGTTTATGCTTTACGCAGTAAATTACGTGAGCTAACAGCAGATGTGATGTGATGTGATGTGATGAAGACGGCCATGGTGAGTCCAATTTGTCGAATGTTATATTGTGTCATCGGGCTCTGGTCCGCCCTTTATGACCACTGTTCGTCAGAGCTTTGGCAGCTATTAGTGCTGTCACTTCGTACCTGTGTTGGGGGCAGAAGAACTATTAATGCCCCACATTGTTATTCAGTGTAGAGCAAGTACAATTGTGCTCAATTCAGTGGTCTTTATTCATCAGTGACTGCAGTGCAAGCTTCAAGTTTTTTATTACATTTGTGAGACCAGTGGGAATGGAATGTACTGTTCAGGCAGGTTGTGAAACTTTTTTTGCTTGGTGCAGTAGTGGTGAAAAGTGCTGAACTTCATTTATTTTTCTTTGAGGGCTTTTTAATTAAAGTTATAGACAGACACTGGAGTAAAGAAACGAATGTGTAACGTCAAGAGAAGATTTATGTTTGTAATACTGTTTGTGATGGAAATTAATTATTCTTTCACACTGGCCGTGTGTAGGCTAAATTGTGGAAACGTTGAGTCAGACTGAAAAATTCAATGCCATAGCCGGGATTTGAACCACGGATCTTCTGGTTTCCGTCCAGCCGCACTACCATTGTGCTACTATGGCCAACGTGCCGATATGACATTAAATTCTCCAACTGACTCGTATTTTCCCGGTAAACCACTTAGGAGTTCTCATAAACACATGAGACAACTACCTTAATGGCGACTTACTACATGTAAGTACTTTAAGGCCCAGGCTTTATAGTTAACCACTATTAGGTTAATTAATGGAAATTAATTATTCTTTCACACTGGCCGTGTGTAGGCTAAATTGTGGAAACGTTGAGTCAGACTGAAAAATTCAATGCCATAGCCGGGATTTGAACCACGGATCTTCTGGTTTCCGTCCAGCCGCACTACCATTGTGCTACTATGGCCAACGTGCCGATATGACATTAAATTCTCCAACTGACTCGTATTTTCCCGGTAAACCACTTAGGAGTTCTCATAAACACATGAGACAACTACCTTAATGGCGACTTACTACATGTAAGTACTTTAAGGCCCAGGCTTTATAGTTAACCACTATTAGGTTAATTAATGGAAATTAATTATTCTTTCACACTGGCCGTGTGTAGGCTAAATTGTGGAAACGTTGAGTCAGACTGAAAAATTCAATGCCATAGCCGGGATTTGAACCACGGATCTTCTGGTTTCCGTCCAGCCGCACTACCATTGTGCTACTATGGCCAACGTGCCGATATGACATTAAATTCTCCAACTGACTCGTATTTTCCCGGTAAACCACTTAGGAGTTCTCATAAACACATGAGACAACTACCTTAATGGCGACTTACTACATGTAAGTACTTTAAGGCCCAGGCTTTATAGTTAACCACTATTAGGTTAATTAATGGAAATTAATTATTCTTTCACACTGGCCGTGTGTAGGCTAAATTGTGGAAACGTTGAGTCAGACTGAAAAATTCAATGCCATAGCCGGGATTTGAACCACGGATCTTCTGGTTTCCGTCCAGCCGCACTACCATTGTGCTACTATGGCCAACGTGCCGATATGACATTAAATTCTCCAACTGACTCGTATTTTCCCGGTAAACCACTTAGGAGTTCTCATAAACACATGAGACAACTACCTTAATGGCGACTTACTACATGTAAGTACTTTAAGGCCCAGGCTTTATAGTTAACCACTATTAGGTTAATTAATGGAAATTAATTATTCTTTCACACTGGCCGTGTGTAGGCTAAATTGTGGAAACGTTGAGTCAGACTGAAAAATTCAATGCCATAGCCGGGATTTGAACCACGGATCTTCTGGTTTCCGTCCAGCCGCACTACCATTGTGCTACTATGGCCAACGTGCCGATATGACATTAAATTCTCCAACTGACTCGTATTTTCCCGGTAAACCACTTAGGAGTTCTCATAAACACATGAGACAACTACCTTAATGGCGACTTACTACATGTAAGTACTTTAAGGCCCAGGCTTTATAGTTAACCACTATTAGGTTAATTAATGGAAATTAATTATTCTTTCACACTGGCCGTGTGTAGGCTAAATTGTGGAAACGTTGAGTCAGACTGAAAAATTCAATGCCATAGCCGGGATTTGAACCACGGATCTTCTGGTTTCCGTCCAGCCGCACTACCATTGTGCTACTATGGCCAACGTGCCGATATGACATTAAATTCTCCAACTGACTCGTATTTTCCCGGTAAACCACTTAGGAGTTCTCATAAACACATGAGACAACTACCTTAATGGCGACTTACTACATGTAAGTACTTTAAGGCCCAGGCTTTATAGTTAACCACTATTAGGTTAATTAATGGAAATTAATTATTCTTTCACACTGGCCGTGTGTAGGCTAAATTGTGGAAACGTTGAGTCAGACTGAAAAATTCAATGCCATAGCCGGGATTTGAACCACGGATCTTCTGGTTTCCGTCCAGCCGCACTACCATTGTGCTACTATGGCCAACGTGCCGATATGACATTAAATTCTCCAACTGACTCGTATTTTCCCGGTAAACCACTTAGGAGTTCTCATAAACACATGAGACAACTACCTTAATGGCGACTTACTACATGTAAGTACTTTAAGGCCCAGGCTTTATAGTTAACCACTATTAGGTTAATTAATGGAAATTAATTATTCTTTCACACTGGCCGTGTGTAGGCTAAATTGTGGAAACGTTGAGTCAGACTGAAAAATTCAATGCCATAGCCGGGATTTGAACCACGGATCTTCTGGTTTCCGTCCAGCCGCACTACCATTGTGCTACTATGGCCAACGTGCCGATATGACATTAAATTCTCCAACTGACTCGTATTTTCCCGGTAAACCACTTAGGAGTTCTCATAAACACATGAGACAACTACCTTAATGGCGACTTACTACATGTAAGTACTTTAAGGCCCAGGCTTTATAGTTAACCACTATTAGGTTAATTAATGGAAATTAATTATTCTTTCACACTGGCCGTGTGTAGGCTAAATTGTGGAAACGTTGAGTCAGACTGAAAAATTCAATGCCATAGCCGGGATTTGAACCACGGATCTTCTGGTTTCCGTCCAGCCGCACTACCATTGTGCTACTATGGCCAACGTGCCGATATGACATTAAATTCTCCAACTGACTCGTATTTTCCCGGTAAACCACTTAGGAGTTCTCATAAACACATGAGACAACTACCTTAATGGCGACTTACTACATGTAAGTACTTTAAGGCCCAGGCTTTATAGTTAACCACTATTAGGTTAATTAATGGAAATTAATTATTCTTTCACACTGGCCGTGTGTAGGCTAAATTGTGGAAACGTTGAGTCAGACTGAAAAATTCAATGCCATAGCCGGGATTTGAACCACGGATCTTCTGGTTTCCGTCCAGCCGCACTACCATTGTGCTACTATGGCCAACGTGCCGATATGACATTAAATTCTCCAACTGACTCGTATTTTCCCGGTAAACCACTTAGGAGTTCTCATAAACACATGAGACAACTACCTTAATGGCGACTTACTACATGTAAGTACTTTAAGGCCCAGGCTTTATAGTTAACCACTATTAGGTTAATTAATGGAAATTAATTATTCTTTCACACTGGCCGTGTGTAGGCTAAATTGTGGAAACGTTGAGTCAGACTGAAAAATTCAATGCCATAGCCGGGATTTGAACCACGGATCTTCTGGTTTCCGTCCAGCCGCACTACCATTGTGCTACTATGGCCAACGTGCCGATATGACATTAAATTCTCCAACTGACTCGTATTTTCCCGGTAAACCACTTAGGAGTTCTCATAAACACATGAGACAACTACCTTAATGGCGACTTACTACATGTAAGTACTTTAAGGCCCAGGCTTTATAGTTAACCACTATTAGGTTAATTAATGGAAATTAATTATTCTTTCACACTGGCCGTGTGTAGGCTAAATTGTGGAAACGTTGAGTCAGACTGAAAAATTCAATTAATTTCCATTAATTAACCTAATAGTGGTTAACTATAAAGCCTGGGCCTTAAAGTACTTACATGTAGTAAGTCGCCATTAAGGTAGTTATCTCATGTGTTTATGAGAACTCCTAAGTGGTTTACCGGGAAAATACGAGTCAGTTGGAGAATTTAATGTCATATCGGCACGTTGGCCATAGTAGCACAATGGTAGTGCGGCTGGACGGAAACCAGAAGATCCGTGGTTCAAATCCCGGCTATGGCATTGAATTTTTCAGTCTGACTCAACGTTTCCACAATTTAGCCTACACACGGCCAGTGTGAAAGAATAATTAATTTCCATTAATTAACCTAATAGTGGTTAACTATAAAGCCTGGGCCTTAAAGTACTTACATGTAGTAAGTCGCCATTAAGGTAGTTGTCTCATGTGTTTATGAGAACTCCTAAGTGGTTTACCGGGAAAATACGAGTCAGTTGGAGAATTTAATGTCATATCGGCACGTTGGCCATAGTAGCACAATGGTAGTGCGGCTGGACGGAAACCAGAAGATCCGTGGTTCAAATCCCGGCTATGGCATTGAATTTTTCAGTCTGACTCAACGTTTCCACTGTTTGTGATGTTTGTATGCTAATTTTTTTTTTTTTTTTTTGTTCCATCACTCGAGCGAGTTTGTTTTCATTTGTTATTAATTGTTCTGTTGACCCTGGGTCAACAGCTTGTGGTCCGGGGGGAGGTGTGGCAACCCTGTATGGGTTGTCAGACCTGGCGCCACTGGCTGATCTTTGTTCGTTGGTTGCGCTGGAGAGGGGGTTGGCTTCCTCTTCCGCAGACGACCAGCCGCCACCAGCGTGAGAGGATGTGTTTGTAGCAACCCTCCGGAACACAAACCTCATTGAATGTAAGTTGTCTGGGATTATTAAACCTCTTTTTAAAATGCATTTGTGAGTTTTCCTTCGCTGGACCTTCCACCTTTCACCACCATGCAGGTAAGCTAGTTATCAGTAAAATAACATGTCCACCCTACCGCGTGGTGTAACTAGTGTTTGTTGAGATGGTTTAGCTCTACCGCTACGGATCCCCCCCCCCAAGGCTAATAAATATTAAATCTATTCTAATGTAGGGTGTGACATATGTAGTCCTCTAAAAGTTTTAGCAAATACGAACAAGTTCTGATTTCATGAGGCAGTAGAGAGACTTTACCTTGGAGCCGTGGAGCTCGTAGGCAGCAGGGGATGATATGAACGTTAGGGTACTGTTTGACTTGTTGGTGCTCTACACCAGGTAAACCTTCGCAAGATGGCTTCCAGTTAGAGGAGTTTGGTTTAGAATAGGACAAGGGAGAAATTTGGAACCAGACTGTGCTTAGTCTATAGCCACATAATCATAACTTGCGTCAGTCATGCAGCAGTCTAGACCTTAAATTATTAATGGATTGTTTAGAAAAAAGTAGTTGGCTATATTTAGCGAGATCAATACAACGGTTTCTTCTCCAAATAAAGCTTTTGTGTACAGCAAACACATCTTGGAACTTAAGAGAGTTTTGATTTGTTACTTATGAGAGTAAAGCAGTCTGAGGTATAGATTTTAACTTCAATTAAAATTTCATGGACATCCTTCAGGATTGTCCACGTAACTGAGTCGCTGAGGTCGATTGATATTGACACAAAGTTGAGTCGTGTATGTTTATTAATAAGCCAAAGCATCCTTCAGGATTGTCCACGTAACTGAGTCGCTGAGGTCGATTGATATTGACACAAAGTTGAGTCGTGTATGTTTATTAATAAGCCAAAGCATCCTTCAGGATTGTCCACGTAACTGAGTCGCTGAGGTCGATTGATGTTGACACAAAGTTGAGTCGTGTATGTTTATTAATAAGCCAAAGCATCCTTCAGGATTGTCCACGTAACTGAGTCGCTGAGGTCGATAGATGTTGACACAAAGTTGAGTCGTGTATGTTTATTAATAAGCCAAAGCATCCTTCAGGATTGTCCACGTAACTGAGTCGCTGAGGTCGATTGATATTGACACAAAGTTGAGTCGTGTATGTTTATTAATAAGCCAAAGCATCCTTCAGGATTGTCCACGTAACTGAGTCGCTGAGGTCGATTGATATTGACACAAAGTTGAGTCGTGTATGTTTATTAATAAGCCAAAGCATCCTTCAGGATTGTCCACGTAACTGAGTCGCTGAGGTCGATTGATATTGACACAAAGTTGAGTCGTGTATGTTTATTAATAAGCCAAAGCATCCTTCAGGATTGTCCACGTAACTGAGTCGCTGAGGTCGATTGATGTTGACACAAAGTTGAGTCGTGTATGTTTATTAATAAGCCAAAGCTAAACGCTAATCGACCAGCTACTTCCCCAATTTATAGCTAAACAATATCTGATACCATATGACACTTTTGCCATTGGTCTCGACAGACTTCGTATTTAAGCGCCGTCTAATATTAAATTATACAATAAATGGAAGAGGCACACCGCCTAGCAAAGGGACCGCCTTTCACTTGCCATTCCATATGCTGCGCACACTACGAAGGTGCTCTGAAAAGTTTCCGACCTATTACGAATACAAGACATATTTTCACATTTTTATTATTTTTTTCCCAACATAGTCTACTTGTAACTCTGCACAATTCTACCAGCGAAGCTCCCATCTCTGTAACCCGTCCAAATAGTACTCGGCGTTTTTCAACATAGTCTACTTGTAACTCTACACACTTCTCCCAGCGACGCTCCCATCTCTGTAACCCGTCCAAATAGTACTCGGCGTTTTTCAACACAGTCTCCCTGTAACTCTACACACTTCTCCCAGCGACGCTCCCATCTCTGTAACACGTCCAAATAGTACTCGGCGTTTTTCAACATAGTCTCCTTGTAACTTTACACATTTCTCCCAGCGATGTTCCCATCTCTGTAACCCGTCCAAATAGTACTCGGCGTTTTTCAACATAGTCTTCTTGTAACTCTACACACTTCTCCCAGCGATGTTCCCATCTCTGTAACCCGTCCAAATAGTACTCGACGTTTTTCAACATAGTCTACTTGTAACTCTACACACTTCTCCCAGCGATGTTCCCATCTCTGTAACACGTCCAAATAGTACTCGGCGTTTTTCAACATAGTCTCCTTGTAACTCTACACACTTCTCCCAGCGATGCTCCCATCTCTGTAACCCGTCCAAATAGTACTCGGCGTTTTTCAACATAGTCTCCTTGTAACTCTACACACTTCTCCCAGCGATGTTCCCATCTCTGTAACACGTCCAAATAGTACTCGGCGTTTTTCAACATAGTCTCCTTGTAACTCTACACACTTCTCCCAGCGATGCTCCCATCTCTGTAACCCGTCCAAATAGTACTCGGCGTTTTTCAACATAGTCTCCCTGTAACTCTACACACTTCTCCCAGTGACGCTCCCATCTCTGTAACCCGTCCAAATAGTACTCGGCCTTTTTCAACATAGTCTCCTTGTAACTCTACACACTTCTCCCAGCGATGTTCCCATCTCTGTAACCCGACCAAATAGTACTCGGCGTTTTTCAACATAGTCTCCTTGTAACTCTGCACACTTCTCCCAGCAATGTTCTCATCTCTGTAACCCGTCCAAATAGTACTCGGCGTTTTTCAACATAGTCTCCTTGTAACTCTACACACTTCTCCCAGCGATGCTCCCGTCTCTGTAACCCGTCCAAATAGTACTCGGCGTTTTTCAACATAGTCTCCTTGTAACTCTACACACTTCTCCCAGCGACGCTCCCATCTCTGTAACCCGTCCAAATAGTACTCGGCGTTTTTCAACATAGTCTCCCTGTAACTCTACACACTTCTCCCAGCGACGCTCCCATCTGTGTAACCCGTCCAAATAGTACTCGGCGTTTTTCAACATAGTCTCCCTGTAACTCTACACACTTCTCCCAGCGACGCTCCCATCTCTGTAACCCGTCCAAATAGTACTCGGCGTTTTTCAACATAGTCTCCCTGTAACTCTACACACTTCTCCCAGCGACGCTCCCATCTCTGTAACCCGTCCAAATAGTACTCGGCGTTTTTCAACATAGTCTCCCTGTAACTCTACACACTTCTCCCAGCGACGCTCCCATCTCTGTAACCCGTCCAAATAGTACTCGGCGTTTTTCAACATAGTCTCCCTGTAACTCTACACACTTCTCCCAGCGACGCTCCCATCTCTGTAACCCGTCCAAATAGTACTCGGCGTTTTTCAACATAGTCTCCCTGTAACTCTACACACTTCTCCCAGCGACGCTCCCATCTCTGTAACCCGTCCAAATAGTACTCGGCGTTTTTCAACATAGTCTCCCTGTAACTCTACACACTTCTCCCAGCGACGCTCCCATCTCTGTAACCCGTCCAAATAGTACTCGGCGTTTTTCAACATAGTCTACTTGTAACTCTACACACTTCTCCCAGCGACGCTCCCACCTCTGTAACCCGTCCAAATAGTACTCGGCGTTTTTCAAATATAGTTTCCTTAAAACACTACACACTTCTCCCAGCGATGCTCCCATCTCTGTAACCCGTCCAAATAGTACTCGGCGTTTTTCAACATAGTCTCCTTGTAACTCTACACACTTCTCCCAGCGACGCTCCAATCTCTGTAACCCATCCAAACAGTACTCGGCGTTTTTCAACATAGTCTCCTTGTAACTCTACACACTTCTCCCAGCGATGCTCCCATCTCTGTAACCAGTCCAAATAGTACTCGGGGTTTTTCAACTTAGTCTCCCTGTAACTCTAAACACTTCTCCCAGAGATGCTCCCATCTCAGTGACTCGTCCAAATAGTACTCGGTGTTTTTACACATAGTCTCGTTGTAACAATACACAATACTCCCAGCGATGTTCCCCTCTCTGTAACCCGTCCAAATAGTACTCGGCGTTTTTCTTCATAGTCTCCTTACAACTGTACACAACTCTCCATGCGATGCTCCCATCTCAGTAACTCGTCCAAATAGTACTCGGCGTTTTTAGACAGTCTCGTTGTAACAATACACAATACTCCCAGCGATGTTCCCCTCTCTTTAACCCGTCCATATAGTACTAGGTGTTTTTCAACATAGTCTCCTTTTTACTCTAAGCGATTCTCCATGCGATGTTCCCATCTCTGTAACCCGGACAAATAGTACTCGGGCGTTTTAGACATAGTCTCGTTGTAGCAATACAAAATACTCCCAGCGATGTTCCCATCTCTGTAACCCGTCCATATAGTACTAGGTGTTTTTCAACATAGTCTCCTTGTTACTCTACACGATTCTCCATGCGATGCTCCCATCTCTGTAACCCGGACAAATAGTATTCGGTGTTTTTCAACATAGTCTCCCTACAACTCTACACAGTTCTCCATGCGATGTTCCCATCTCTGTAACCCGTCCAAATAGTACTCGGCGTTTTTCAACATAGTGTCCTTGAAACTCTACACGATTCTCCATGCGATGTTCCCATCTCTGTAACCCGTCCAAATAGTAATCGGCGTTTTTCAACATAGTCTCCTTGTTATTCTACACGATTCTCCATGCGATGTTCCCATCTCTGTAACCCGGACAAATAGTACTCGGTGTTTTTCCACATAGTCTCGTTGTAACAATACACAATACTCCCAGCGATGCTCTTATCTCTGTAACCCGTCCAAATAGTACTCGGCGTTTTTCAACATAGTCTCCTTGCAACTCTACACAATTCTCCATGCGATGTTTCCATCTCTGTAACCCGTCCAAATAGTACTCGGCGTTTTTCAACATAGTCTCCTTGAAACTCTACACAATTCTCCCAGAGATGCTCCCATCTCAGTAACTAGTCCAAATAGTACTCGGCGTTTTTAGACACAGTCTCGTTGTAACAATACACAATACTCCCAGCGATGTTCCCCTCTCTGTAATCCGTCCAAATAGTACTCGGTGTTTTTCAACATAGTTTCCTTGTAACTCTACACGTTTCTCCCAGCGATGCTCCTATCTCTGTAACCCGTCCAAATAGTACTCTACGTTTTTCCACATAGTCTCCTTGTAGCTCTACACACTACTCCCAGCTAAGTTCCCATCTCTGTAACCCGTCCAAATAGTACTCGGCGTTTTTCAACATAGTCTACTTGTAACTCTACACACTTCTCACAGCGACGCTCCCATCTCTGTAACCCGTCCAAATAGTACCCGGCGTTTTTCAACATAGTCTCCTTCTAACTCTACACACTTCTCCCAGCGATGCTCCCATCTCTGTAACACGTCCAAATAGTACTCGACGTTTTTCAACATAGTCTACTTGTAACTCTACACACTTCTCCCAGCGATTCTCCCATCTCTGTAACCCGTCCAAATAGTACTCGGCGTTTTTCAACATAGTCTACTTGTAACTCTACACACTTCTCCCAGCGATGCTCTCATCTCTGTAACCCGTCCAAATAGTACTCGACATTTTTCAACATAGTCTACTTGTAACTCTACACACTTCTCCCAGCGACGCTCCCATCTCTGTAACCCGTCCAAATAGTACTCGGCGTTTTTCAACATAGTCTCCCTGTAACTCTACACATTTCTCCCAGCGACGCTCCCATCTCTGTAACCCGTCCAAATAGTACTCGGCGTTTTTCAACATAGTCTCCCTGTAACTCTACACACTTCTCCCAGCGATGCTCCCATCTCTGTAACCCGTCCAAATAGTACTCGACGTTTTTCAACATAGTCTACTTGTAACTCTACACACTTCTCACAGCGACGCTCTCATCTCTGTAACCCGTCCAAATAGTACTCGGCGTTTTTCAACATAGTCTACTTGTAACTCTACACACTTCTCCCAGCGACGCTCCCATCTGTAGAGTTACAGGGAGACTATGTTGAAAAACGCCGAGTACTATTTGGACGGGTTACAGAGATGGGAGCATCGCTGGGAGTCTACTTGTAACTCTACACACTTCTCCCAGCGACGCTCCCATCTCTGTAACCCGTCCAAATAGTACTCGGCGTTTATCAAATATAGTTTCCTTAAAACACTACACACTTCTCCCAGCGATGCTCCCATCTCTGTAACCCGTCCAAATAGTACTCGGCGTTTTTCATCATAGTCTCCTTAAAACTCTACACAATTCTACCAGCGATGCTCCCATCTCTGTAACCAGTCCAAATAGTACTCGGGGTTTTTCAACATAGTCTCCCTGTAACTCTACACACTTCTCCCAGAGATGCTCCCATCTCAGTGACTCGTCCAAATAGTACTCGGTGTTTTTACACATTGTCTCGTCGTAACAATACACAATACTCCCAGCGATGTTCTCCTCTCTGTAACCCGTCCAAATAGTACTCGGCGTTTTTCAAAATAGTCTCCTTACAACTCTACATAATTCTCCATTCGATGTTCCCATCTCTGTAACCCGTCCAAATAGTACTCGGCGTTTTTCTTCATAGTCTCCTTACAACTGTACACAACTCTCCATGCGATGCTCCCATCTCAGTAACTCGTCCAAATAGTACTCGGCGTTTTTAGACATAGTCTCGCTGTAACAATACACAATACTCCCAGCGATGTTCCCCTCTCTTTAACCCGTCCATATAGTACTAGGTGTTTTTCAACATAGTCTCCTTTTTACTCTAAACGATTCTCCATGCGATGTTCCCATCTCTGTAACCCGGACAAATAGTATTCGGACGTTTTAGACATAGTCTCGTTGTAACAATACACAATACTCCCAGCGATGCTCCCATCTCTGTAACCCGTCCATATAGTACTAGGTGTTTTTCAACATAGTCTCCTTGTTACTCTACACGATTCTCCATGCGATGCTCCCATCTCTGTAACCCGTCCAAATAGTACTCGGCGTTTTTCAACATAGTCTCCTTGTAACTCTACACACTTCTCCCAGCGACGCTCCAATCTCTGTAACCCATCCAAACAGTACTCGGCGTTTTTCAACATAGTCTCCTTGTAACTCTACACACTTCTCTCAGCGATGCTACCATCTCTGTAACCAGTCCAAATGGTACTCGGGGTTTTTCAACTTAGTCTCGTTGTAACAATACACAATACTCCCAGCGATGCTCTTATCTCTGTAACCCGTCCAAATAGTACTCGGCGTTTTTCAACATAGTCTCCTTGCAACTCTACACAATTCTCCATGCGATGTTTCCATCTCTGTAACCCGTCCAAATAGTACTCGGCGTTTTTCAACATAGTCTCCTTGAAACTCTACACAATTCTCCCAGAGATGCTCCCATCTCAGTAACTGGTCCAAATAGTACTCGGCGTTTTTAGACACAGTCTCGTTGTAACAATACACAATACTCCCAGCGATGTTCCCCTCTCTGTAATCCGTCCAAATAGTACTCGGTGTTTTTCAACATAGTTTCCTTGTAACTCTACACGTTTCTCCCAGCGATGCTCCCATCTCTGTAACCCGTCCAAATAGTACTCGACGTTTTTCCACATAGTCTCCTTGTAGCTCTACACACTACTCCCAGCGAAGTTCCCATCTCTGTAACCCCTCCAAATGGTACGCAGCGTTTCTCGGCATAGTCTCGTTGTAACTCTACACACTTCTCCCAGCGATATTCCCATCTCTGTAACTCCTCCAAATGGTACGCGGCGTTTTTCAACATAGTCTCCCTGTAACTCTACACACTTCTCCCAGCGATGCTCCCATCTCTGTAACCCGTCCAAATAGTACTCGGCGTTTTTCAACATAGTCTACTTGTAACTTTACACACTTCTCACAGCGACGCTCCCATCTCTGTAACCCGTCCAAATAGTACCCGGCGTTTTTCAACATAGTCTCCTTCTAACTCTACACACTTCTCCCAGCGATGCTCCCATCTCTGTAACACGTCCAAATAGTACTCGACGTTTTTCAACATAGTCTACTTGTAACTCTACACACTTCTCCCAGCGATGCTCCCATCTCTGTAGCCCGTCCAAATAGTACTCGGCGTTTTTCAACATAGTCTACTTGTAAATCTACACACTTCTCCCAGCGATGCTCTCATCTCTGTAACCCGTCCAAATAATACTCGGCGTTTTTCAACATAGTCCACTTGTAACTCTACACACTTCTCCCAGCGACGCTCCCATCTCTGTAACCCGTCCAAATAGTACTCGGTGTTTTTCAACATTGTCTCCCTGTAACTCTACACACTTCTCCCAGCGATGCTCTCATCTCTGTAACCCGTCCAAATAGTACTCGGCGTTTTTCAACATAGTCTACTTGTAACTCTACACACTTCTCCCAGCGACGCTCCCATCTCTGTAACCCGTCCAAATAGTACTCGGCGTTTTTCAACATAGTCTCCCTGTAACTCTACACACTTCTCCCAGCGACGCTCCCATCTCTGTAACCCGTCCAAATAGTACTCGGCGTTTTTCAACATAGTCTCCCTGTAACTCTACACACTTCTCCCAGCGATGCTCCCATCTCTGTAACCCGTCCAAATAGTACTCGACGTTTTTCAACATAGTCTACTTGTAACTCTACACACTTCTCACAGCGACGCTCTCATCTCTGTAACCCGTCCAAATAGTACTCGGCGTTTTTCAACATAGTCTACTTGTAACTCTACACACTTCTCCCAGCGACGCTCCCATCTCTGTAACCCGTCCAAATAGTACTGGCCGTTTTTCAGCATAGTCTCCCTGTAACTCTACACACTTCTCCCAGCGACGCTCCCCTCTCTGTAACCCGTCCAAATAGTACTCGGCGTTTTTCAACATAGTCTCCCTGTAACTCTACACACTTCTCCCAGCGACGCTCCCATCTCTGTAACCCGTCCAAATAGTACTCGGCGTTTTTCAACATAGTCTCCCTGTAACTCTACACACTTCTCCCAGCGACGCTCCCATCTCTGTAACCCGTCCAAATAGTACTCGACGTTTTTCAAATATAGTTTCCTTAAAACACTACACACTTCTCCCAGCGATGCTCCCATCTCTGTAACCCGTCCAAATAGTACTCGGCGTTTTTCAACATAGTCTCCCTGTAACTCTACACACTTCTCCCAGCGACGCTCCCATCTCTGTAACCCGTCCAAATAGTACTCGGCGTTTTTCAACATAGTTTACTTGTAACTCTACACACTTCTCCCAGCGACGCTCCCATCTCTGTAACCCGTCCAAATAGTACTCGGCGTTTTTCAAATATAGTTTCCTTAAAACACTACACACTTCTCCCAGCGATGCTCCCATCTCTGTAACCCGTCCAAATAGTACTCGGCGTTTTTCAACATAGTCTCCTTGTAACTTTACACACTTCTCCCAGCGACGCTCCCATCTCTGTAACCCGTCCAAATAGTACTCGGCGTTTTTCATCATAGTCTCCTTAAAACTCTACACAATTCTGCCAGCGATGCTCCCATCTCTGTAAGCAGTCCAAATAGTACTCGGCGTTTTTCAACTTAGTCTCCCTGTAACTCTACACACTACTCCCAGAGATGCTCCCATCTCAGTTACTCGTCCAAATAGTACTCGGTGTTTTTACACATAGTCTCGTTGTAACAATACACAATACTCCCAGCGATGTTCCCCTCTCTGTAACCCGTCCAAATAGTACTCGGCGTTATTCAAAATAGTCTCCTTACAACTCTACAGAATTCTCCATTCGATGTTCCCATCTCTGTAACCCGTCCAAATAGTACTCGTCGTTTTTCTTCATAGTCTCCTTACAACTGTACACAATTCTCCATGCGATGCTCCCATCTCAGTAACTCGTCCAAATAGTACTCGGCGTTTTTAGACATAGTCTCGTTGTAACAATACACAATACTCCCAGCGATGTTCCCCTCTCTTTAACCCGTGCATATAGTACTAGGTGTTTTTCAACATAGTCTCCATTTTACTCTACACGATTCTCCATGCGATGTTCCCATCTCTGTAACCCGGACAAATAGTACTCGGGCGTTTTATATAAAGTCTCGTTGTAACAATACACAATACTCCCAGCGATGTTCCCATCTCTGTAACCCGTCCATATAGTACTAGGTGTTTTTCAACATAGTCTCCTTGTTACTCTACACGATTCTCCATGCGATGTTCCCATCTCTGTAACCCGGACAAATAGTACTCGGGCGTTTTATACATAGTCTCGTTGTAACAATACACAATACTCCCAGCGATGTTCCCCTCTCTTTAACCCGTCCATATAGTACTAGGTGTTTTTCAACATAGTCTCCTTTTTACTCTACACGATTCTCCATGCGATGTTCCCATCTCAGTAACCCGGACAAATAGTACTCGGGCGTTTTATACATAGTCTCGTTGTAACAATACACAATACTCCCAGCGATGCTCCCATCTCTGTAACCCGGACAAATAGTACTCGGCGTTATTCAAAATAGTCTCCTTTCAACTCTACAGAATTCTCCATTCGATGTTCCCATCTCTGTAACCCGTCCAAATAGTACTCGTCGTTTTTCTTCATAGTCTCCTTACAACTGTACACAATTCTCCATGCGATGCTCCCATCTCAGTAACTCGTCCAAATAGTACTCGGCGTTTTTAGACATAGTCTCGTTGTAACAATACACAATACTCCCAGCGATGCTGCCATCTCTGTAACCCGGACAAATAGTACTCGGTGTTTTTCAACATAGTCTCCCTAAAACTCTACACAGTTCTCCATGCGATGTTCCCATCTCTGTAACCCGTCCAAATAGTACTCGGCGTTTTTCAACATAGTGTCCTTGAAACTCTACACGATCCTCCATGCGATGTTCCCATCTCTGTAACCCGTCCAAATAGTAATCGGCGTTTTTCAACATAGTCTCCTTGTTACTCTACACGATTCTCCATGCGATGTTCCCATCTCTGTAACCCGGACAAATAGTACTCGGTGTTTTTCCACATAGTCTCGTTGTAACAATACACAATACTCCCAGCGATGCTCTTATCTCTGTAACCCGTCCAAATAGTACTCGGCGTTTTTCAACATAGTCTCCTTGTTACTCTACACGATTCTCCATGCGATGTTCCCATCTCTGTAACCCGGACAAATAGTACTCGGTGTTTTTCCACATAGTCTCGTTGTAACAATACACAATACTCCCAGCGATGCTCTTATCTCTGTAACCCGTCCAAATAGTACTCGGCGTTTTTCAACATAGTCTCCTTGAAACTCTACACACTTCTCCCAGAGATGCTCCCATCTCAGTAACTGGTCCAAATAGTACTCGGCGTTTTTAGACACAGTCTCGTTGTAACAATACACAATACTCCCAGCGATGTTCCCATCTCTGTAACCCGTCCATATAGTACTAGGTGTTTTTCAACATAGTCTCCTTGTTACTCTACACGATTCTCCATGCGATGTTCCCATCTCTGTAACCCGGACAAATAGTACTCGGGCGTTTTATACATAGTCTCGTTGTAACAATACACAATACTCCCAGCGATGTTCCCCTCTCTTTAACCCGTCCAAATAGTACTCGCCGTTTTTCAACATAGTCTCCCTGTAACTCTACACACTTCTCCCAGCGACGCTCCCCTCTCTGTAACCCGTCCAAATAGTACTCGGCGTTTTTCAACATAGTCTCCCTGTAACTCTACACACTTCTCCCAGCGACGCTCCCATCTCTGTAACCCGTCCAGATAGTACTCGGCGTTTTTCAACATAGTCTCCCTGTAACTCTACACACTTCTCCCAGCGACGCTCCCATCTCTGTAACCCGTCCAAATAGTACTCGGCGTTTCTCAAATATAGTTTCCTTAAAACACTACACACTTCTCCCAGCGATGCTCCCATCTCTGTAACCCGTCCAAATAGTACTCGGCGTTTTTCAACATAGTCTCCCTGTAACTCTACACACTTCTCCCAGCGACGCTCCCATCTCTGTAACCCGTCGAAATAGTAATCGGCGTTTTTCAACATAGTCTACTTGTAACTCTACACACTTCTCCCAGTGACGCTCCCATCTCTGTAACCCGTCCAAATAGTACTCGGCGTTTTTCAAATATAGTTTCCTTAAAACACTACACACTTCTCCCAGCGATGCTCCCATCTCTGTAACCCGTCCAAATAGTACTCGGCGTTTTTCAACATAGTCTCCTTGTAACTCTACACACTTCTCCCAGCGATGCTCCCGTCTCTGTAACCCGTCCAAATAGTACTCGGCGTTTTTCAACATAGTCTCCTTGTAACTCTACACACTTCTCCCAGCGACGCTCCCATCTCTGTAACCCGTCCAAATAGTACTCGGCGTTTTTCAACATAGTCTCCCTGTAACTCTACACACTTCTCCCAGCGACGCTCCCATCTGTGTAACCCGTCCAAATAGTACTCGGCGTTTTTCAACATAGTCTCCCTGTAACTCTACACACTTCTCCCAGCGACGCTCCCATCTCTGTAACCCGTCCAAATAGTACTCGGCGTTTTTCAACATAGTCTCCCTGTAACTCTACACACTTCTCCCAGCGACGCTCCCATCTCTGTAACCCGTCCAAATAGTACTCGGCGTTTTTCAACATAGTCTCCCTGTAACTCTACACACTTCTCCCAGCGACGCTCCCATCTGTGTAACCCGTCCAAATAGTACTCGGCGTTTTTCAACATAGTCTCCCTGTAACTCTACACACTTCTCCCAGCGACGCTCCCATCTCTGTAACCCGTCCAAATAGTACTCGGCGTTTTTCAACATAGTCTCCCTGTAACTCTACACACTTCTCCCAGCGACGCTCCCATCTCTGTAACCCGTCCAAATAGTACTCGGCGTTTTTCAACATAGTCTCCCTGTAACTCTACACACTTCTCCCAGCGACGCTCCCATCTCTGTAACCCGTCCAAATAGTACTCGGCGTTTTTCAACATAGTCTACTTGTAACTCTACACACTTCTCCCAGCGACGCTCCCATCTCTGTAACCCGTCCAAATAGTACTCGGCGTTTTTCAAATATAGTTTCCTTAAAACACTACACACTTCTCCCAGCGATGCTCCCATCTCTGTAACCCGTCCAAATAGTACTCGGCGTTTTTCAACATAGTCTCCTTGTAACTCTACACACTTCTCCCAGCGACGCTCCAATCTCTGTAACCCATCCAAACAGTACTCGGCGTTTTTCAACATAGTCTCCTTGTAACTCTACACACTTCTCCCAGCGATGCTCCCATCTCTGTAACCAGTCCAAATAGTACTCGGGGTTTTTCAACTTAGTCTCCCTGTAACTCTAAACACTTCTCCCAGAGATGCTCCCATCTCAGTGACTCGTCCAAATAGTACTCGGTGTTTTTACACATAGTCTCGTTGTAACAATACACAATACTCCCAGCGATGTTCCCCTCTCTGTAACCCGTCCAAATAGTACTCGGCGTTTTTCTTCATAGTCTCCTTACAACTGTACACAACTCTCCATGCGATGCTCCCATCTCAGTAACTCGTCCAAATAGTACTCGGCGTTTTTAGACAGTCTCGTTGTAACAATACACAATACTCCCAGCGATGTTCCCCTCTCTTTAACCCGTCCATATAGTACTAGGTGTTTTTCAACATAGTCTCCTTTTTACTCTAAGCGATTCTCCATGCGATGTTCCCATCTCTGTAACCCGGACAAATAGTACTCGGGCGTTTTAGACATAGTCTCGTTGTAGCAATACAAAATACTCCCAGCGATGTTCCCATCTCTGTAACCCGTCCATATAGTACTAGGTGTTTTTCAACATAGTCTCCTTGTTACTCTACACGATTCTCCATGCGATGCTCCCATCTCTGTAACCCGGACAAATAGTATTCGGTGTTTTTCAACATAGTCTCCCTACAACTCTACACAGTTCTCCATGCGATGTTCCCATCTCTGTAACCCGTCCAAATAGTACTCGGCGTTTTTCAACATAGTGTCCTTGAAACTCTACACGATTCTCCATGCGATGTTCCCATCTCTGTAACCCGTCCAAATAGTAATCGGCGTTTTTCAACATAGTCTCCTTGTTATTCTACACGATTCTCCATGCGATGTTCCCATCTCTGTAACCCGGACAAATAGTACTCTTTGTTTTTCCACATAGTCTCGTTGTAACAATACACAATACTCCCAGCGATGCTCTTATCTCTGTAACCCGTCCAAATAGTACTCGGCGTTTTTCAACATAGTCTCCTTGCAACTCTACACAATTCTCCATGCGATGTTTCCATCTCTGTAACCCGTCCAAATAGTACTCGGCGTTTTTCAACATAGTCTCCTTGAAACTCTACACAATTCTCCCAGAGATGCTCCCATCTCAGTAACTAGTCCAAATAGTACTCGGCGTTTTTAGACACAGTCTCGTTGTAACAATACACAATACTCCCAGCGATGTTCCCCTCTCTGTAATCCGTCCAAATAGTACTCGGTGTTTTTCAACATAGTTTCCTTGTAACTCTACACGTTTCTCCCAGCGATGCTCCTATCTCTGTAACCCGTCCAAATAGTACTCTACGTTTTTCCACATAGTCTCCTTGTAGCTCTACACACTACTCCCAGCTAAGTTCCCATCTCTGTAACCCGTCCAAATAGTACTCGGCGTTTTTCAACATAGTCTACTTGTAACTCTACACACTTCTCACAGCGACGCTCCCATCTCTGTAACCCGTCCAAATAGTACCCGGCGTTTTTCAACATAGTCTCCTTCTAACTCTACACACTTCTCCCAGCGATGCTCCCATCTCTGTAACACGTCCAAATAGTACTCGACGTTTTTCAACATAGTCTACTTGTAACTCTACACACTTCTCCCAGCGATTCTCCCATCTCTGTAACCCGTCCAAATAGTACTCGGCGTTTTTCAACATAGTCTACTTGTAACTCTACACACTTCTCCCAGCGATGCTCTCATCTCTGTAACCCGTCCAAATAGTACTCGACATTTTTCAACATAGTCTACTTGTAACTCTACACACTTCTCCCAGCGACGCTCCCATCTCTGTAACCCGTCCAAATAGTACTCGGCGTTTTTCAACATAGTCTCCCTGTAACTCTACACATTTCTCCCAGCGACGCTCCCATCTCTGTAACCCGTCCAAATAGTACTCGGCGTTTTTCAACATAGTCTCCCTGTAACTCTACACACTTCTCCCAGCGATGCTCCCATCTCTGTAACCCGTCCAAATAGTACTCGACGTTTTTCAACATAGTCTACTTGTAACTCAACACACTTCTCACAGCGACGCTCTCATCTCTGTAACCCGTCCAAATAGTACTCGGCGTTTTTCAACATAGTCTACTTGTAACTCTACACACTTCTCCCAGCGACGCTCCCATCTGTAGAGTTACAGGGAGACTATGTTGAAAAACGCCGAGTACTATTTGGACGGGTTACAGAGATGGGAGCATCGCTGGGAGTCTACTTGTAACTCTACACACTTCTCCCAGCGACGCTCCCATCTCTGTAACCCGTCCAAATAGTACTCGGCGTTTATCAAATATAGTTTCCTTAAAACACTACACACTTCTCCCAGCGATGCTCCCATCTCTGTAACCCGTCCAAATAGTACTCGGCGTTTTTCATCATAGTCTCCTTAAAACTCTACACAATTCTACCAGCGATGCTCCCATCTCTGTAACCAGTCCAAATAGTACTCGGGGTTTTTCAACATAGTCTCCCTGTAACTCTACACACTTCTCCCAGAGATGCTCCCATCTCAGTGACTCGTCCAAATAGTACTCGGTGTTTTTACACATTGTCTCGTCGTAACAATACACAATACTCCCAGCGATGTTCTCCTCTCTGTAACCCGTCCAAATAGTACTCGGCGTTTTTCAAAATAGTCTCCTTACAACTCTACATAATTCTCCATTCGATGTTCCCATCTCTGTAACCCGTCCAAATAGTACTCGGCGTTTTTCTTCATAGTCTCCTTACAACTGTACACAACTCTCCATGCGATGCTCCCATCTCAGTAACTCGTCCAAATAGTACTCGGCGTTTTTAGACATAGTCTCGCTGTAACAATACACAATACTCCCAGCGATGTTCCCCTCTCTTTAACCCGTCCATATAGTACTAGGTGTTTTTCAACATAGTCTCCTTTTTACTCTAAACGATTCTCCATGCGATGTTCCCATCTCTGTAACCCGGACAAATAGTATTCGGACGTTTTAGACATAGTCTCGTTGTAACAATACACAATACTCCCAGCGATGCTCCCATCTCTGTAACCCGTCCATATAGTACTAGGTGTTTTTCAACATAGTCTCCTTGTTACTCTACACGATTCTCCATGCGATGCTCCCATCTCTGTAACCCGTCCAAATAGTACTCGGCGTTTTTCAACATAGTCTCCTTGTAACTCTACACACTTCTCCCAGCGACGCTCCAATCTCTGTAACCCATCCAAACAGTACTCGGCGTTTTTCAACATAGTCTCCTTGTAACTCTACACACTTCTCCCAGCGATGCTACCATCTCTGTAACCAGTCCAAATGGTACTCGGGGTTTTTCAACTTAGTCTCGTTGTAACAATACACAATACTCCCAGCGATGCTCTTATCTCTGTAACCCGTCCAAATAGTACTCGGCGTTTTTCAACATAGTCTCCTTGCAACTCTACACAATTCTCCATGCGATGTTTCCATCTCTGTAACCCGTCCAAATAGTACTCGGCGTTTTTCAACATAGTCTCCTTGAAACTCTACACAATTCTCCCAGAGATGCTCCCATCTCAGTAACTGGTCCAAATAGTACTCGGCGTTTTTAGACACAGTCTCGTTGTAACAATACACAATACTCCCAGCGATGTTCCCCTCTCTGTAATCCGTCCAAATAGTACTCGGTGTTTTTCAACATAGTTTCCTTGTAACTCTACACGTTTCTCCCAGCGATGCTCCCATCTCTGTAACCCGTCCAAATAGTACTCGACGTTTTTCCACATAGTCTCCTTGTAGCTCTACACACTACTCCCAGCGAAGTTCCCATCTCTGTAACCCCTCCAAATGGTACGCAGCGTTTCTCGGCATAGTCTCGTTGTAACTCTACACACTTCTCCCAGCGATATTCCCATCTCTGTAACTCCTCCAAATGGTACGCGGCGTTTTTCAACATAGTCTCCCTGTAACTCTACACACTTCTCCCAGCGATGCTCCCATCTCTGTAACCCGTCCAAATAGTACTCGGCGTTTTTCAACATAGTCTACTTGTAACTTTACACACTTCTCACAGCGACGCTCCCATCTCTGTAACCCGTCCAAATAGTACCCGGCGTTTTTCAACATAGTCTCCTTCTAACTCTACACACCTCTCCCAGCGATGCTCCCATCTCTGTAACACGTCCAAATAGTACTCGACGTTTTTCAACATAGTCTACTTGTAACTCTACACACTTCTCCCAGCGATGCTCCCATCTCTGTAGCCCGTCCAAATAGTACTCGGCGTTTTTCAACATAGTCTACTTGTAACTCTACACACTTCTCCCAGCGATGCTCTCATCTCTGTAACCCGTCCAAATAATACTCGGCGTTTTTCAACATAGTCCACTTGTAACTCTACACACTTCTCCCAGCGACGCTCCCATCTCTGTAACCCGTCCAAATAGTACTCGGTGTTTTTCAACATTGTCTCCCTGTAACTCTACACACTTCTCCCAGCGATGCTCTCATCTCTGTAACCCGTCCAAATAGTACTCGGCGTTTTTCAACATAGTCTACTTGTAACTCTACACACTTCTCCCAGCGACGCTCCCATCTCTGTAACCCGTCCAAATAGTACTCGGCGTTTTTCAACATAGTCTCCCTGTAACTCTACACACTTCTCCCAGCGACGCTCCCATCTCTGTAACCCGTCCAAATAGTACTCGGCGTTTTTCAACATAGTCTCCCTGTAACTCTACACACTTCTCCCAGCGATGCTCCCATCTCTGTAACCCGTCCAAATAGTACTCGACGTTTTTCAACATAGTCTACTTGTAACTCTACACACTTCTCACAGCGACGCTCTCATCTCTGTAACCCGTCCAAATAGTACTCGGCGTTTTTCAACATAGTCTACTTGTAACTCTACACACTTCTCCCAGCGACGCTCCCATCTCTGTAACCCGTCCAAATAGTACTCGCCGTTTTTCAGCATAGTCTCCCTGTAACTCTACACACTTCTCCCAGCGACGCTCCCCTCTCTGTAACCCGTCCAAATAGTACTCGGCGTTTTTCAACATAGTCTCCCTGTAACTCTACACACTTCTCCCAGCGACGCTCCCATCTCTGTAACCCGTCCAAATAGTACTCGGCGTTTTTCAACATAGTCTCCCTGTAACGCTACACACTTCTCCCAGCGACGCTCCCATCTCTGTAACCCGTCCAAATAGTACTCGACGTTTTTCAAATATAGTTTCCTTAAAACACTACACACTTCTCCCAGCGATGCTCCCATCTCTGTAACCCGTCCAAATAGTACTCGGCGTTTTTCAACATAGTCTCCCTGTAACTCTACACACTTCTCCCAGCGACGCTCCCATCTGTGTAACCCGTCCAAATAGTACTCGGCGTTTTTCAACATAGTCTCCCTGTAACTCTACACACTTCTCCCAGCGACGCTCCCATCTCTGTAACCCGTCCAAATAGTACTCGGCGTTTTTCAACATAGTCTCCCTGTAACTCTACACACTTCTCCCAGCGACGCTCCCATCTCTGTAACCCGTCCAAATAGTACTCGGCGTTTTTCAACATAGTCTCCCTGTAACTCTACACACTTCTCCCAGCGACGCTCCCATCTCTGTAACCCGTCCAAATAGTACTCGGCGTTTTTCAACATAGTCTACTTGTAACTCTACACACTTCTCCCAGCGACGCTCCCATCTCTGTAACCCGTCCAAATAGTACTCGGCGTTTTTCAAATATAGTTTCCTTAAAACACTACACACTTCTCCCAGCGATGCTCCCATCTCTGTAACCCGTCCAAATAGTACTCGGCGTTTTTCAACATAGTCTCCTTGTAACTCTACACACTTCTCCCAGCGACGCTCCAATCTCTGTAACCCATCCAAACAGTACTCGGCGTTTTTCAACATAGTCTCCTTGTAACTCTACACACTTCTCCCAGCGATGCTCCCATCTCTGTAACCAGTCCAAATAGTACTCGGGGTTTTTCAACTTAGTCTCCCTGTAACTCTAAACACTTCTCCCAGAGATGCTCCCATCTCAGTGACTCGTCCAAATAGTACTCGGTGTTTTTACACATAGTCTCGTTGTAACAATACACAATACTCCCAGCGATGTTCCCCTCTCTGTAACCCGTCCAAATAGTACTCGGCGTTTTTCTTCATAGTCTCCTTACAACTGTACACAACTCTCCATGCGATGCTCCCATCTCAGTAACTCGTCCAAATAGTACTCGGCGTTTTTAGACAGTCTCGTTGTAACAATACACAATACTCCCAGCGATGTTCCCCTCTCTTTAACCCGTCCATATAGTACTAGGTGTTTTTCAACATAGTCTCCTTTTTACTCTAAGCGATTCTCCATGCGATGTTCCCATCTCTGTAACCCGGACAAATAGTACTCGGGCGTTTTAGACATAGTCTCGTTGTAGCAATACAAAATACTCCCAGCGATGTTCCCATCTCTGTAACCCGTCCATATAGTACTAGGTGTTTTTCAACATAGTCTCCTTGTTACTCTACACGATTCTCCATGCGATGCTCCCATCTCTGTAACCCGGACAAATAGTATTCGGTGTTTTTCAACATAGTCTCCCTACAACTCTACACAGTTCTCCATGCGATGTTCCCATCTCTGTAACCCGTCCAAATAGTACTCGGCGTTTTTCAACATAGTGTCCTTGAAACTCTACACGATTCTCCATGCGATGTTCCCATCTCTGTAACCCGTCCAAATAGTAATCGGCGTTTTTCAACATAGTCTCCTTGTTATTCTACACGATTCTCCATGCGATGTTCCCATCTCTGTAACCCGGACAAATAGTACTCTTTGTTTTTCCACATAGTCTCGTTGTAACAATACACAATACTCCCAGCGATGCTCTTATCTCTGTAACCCGTCCAAATAGTACTCGGCGTTTTTCAACATAGTCTCCTTGCAACTCTACACAATTCTCCATGCGATGTTTCCATCTCTGTAACCCGTCCAAATAGTACTCGGCGTTTTTCAACATAGTCTCCTTGAAACTCTACACAATTCTCCCAGAGATGCTCCCATCTCAGTAACTAGTCCAAATAGTACTCGGCGTTTTTAGACACAGTCTCGTTGTAACAATACACAATACTCCCAGCGATGTTCCCCTCTCTGTAATCCGTCCAAATAGTACTCGGTGTTTTTCAACATAGTTTCCTTGTAACTCTACACGTTTCTCCCAGCGATGCTCCTATCTCTGTAACCCGTCCAAATAGTACTCTACGTTTTTCCACATAGTCTCCTTGTAGCTCTACACACTACTCCCAGCTAAGTTCCCATCTCTGTAACCCGTCCAAATAGTACTCGGCGTTTTTCAACATAGTCTACTTGTAACTCTACACACTTCTCACAGCGACGCTCCCATCTCTGTAACCCGTCCAAATAGTACCCGGCGTTTTTCAACATAGTCTCCTTCTAACTCTACACACTTCTCCCAGCGATGCTCCCATCTCTGTAACACGTCCAAATAGTACTCGACGTTTTTCAACATAGTCTACTTGTAACTCTACACACTTCTCCCAGCGATTCTCCCATCTCTGTAACCCGTCCAAATAGTACTCGGCGTTTTTCAACATAGTCTACTTGTAACTCTACACACTTCTCCCAGCGATGCTCTCATCTCTGTAACCCGTCCAAATAGTACTCGACATTTTTCAACATAGTCTACTTGTAACTCTACACACTTCTCCCAGCGACGCTCCCATCTCTGTAACCCGTCCAAATAGTACTCGGCGTTTTTCAACATAGTCTCCCTGTAACTCTACACATTTCTCCCAGCGACGCTCCCATCTCTGTAACCCGTCCAAATAGTACTCGGCGTTTTTCAACATAGTCTCCCTGTAACTCTACACACTTCTCCCAGCGATGCTCCCATCTCTGTAACCCGTCCAAATAGTACTCGACGTTTTTCAACATAGTCTACTTGTAACTCAACACACTTCTCACAGCGACGCTCTCATCTCTGTAACCCGTCCAAATAGTACTCGGCGTTTTTCAACATAGTCTACTTGTAACTCTACACACTTCTCCCAGCGACGCTCCCATCTGTAGAGTTACAGGGAGACTATGTTGAAAAACGCCGAGTACTATTTGGACGGGTTACAGAGATGGGAGCATCGCTGGGAGTCTACTTGTAACTCTACACACTTCTCCCAGCGACGCTCCCATCTCTGTAACCCGTCCAAATAGTACTCGGCGTTTATCAAATATAGTTTCCTTAAAACACTACACACTTCTCCCAGCGATGCTCCCATCTCTGTAACCCGTCCAAATAGTACTCGGCGTTTTTCATCATAGTCTCCTTAAAACTCTACACAATTCTACCAGCGATGCTCCCATCTCTGTAACCAGTCCAAATAGTACTCGGGGTTTTTCAACATAGTCTCCCTGTAACTCTACACACTTCTCCCAGAGATGCTCCCATCTCAGTGACTCGTCCAAATAGTACTCGGTGTTTTTACACATTGTCTCGTCGTAACAATACACAATACTCCCAGCGATGTTCTCCTCTCTGTAACCCGTCCAAATAGTACTCGGCGTTTTTCAAAATAGTCTCCTTACAACTCTACATAATTCTCCATTCGATGTTCCCATCTCTGTAACCCGTCCAAATAGTACTCGGCGTTTTTCTTCATAGTCTCCTTACAACTGTACACAACTCTCCATGCGATGCTCCCATCTCAGTAACTCGTCCAAATAGTACTCGGCGTTTTTAGACATAGTCTCGCTGTAACAATACACAATACTCCCAGCGATGTTCCCCTCTCTTTAACCCGTCCATATAGTACTAGGTGTTTTTCAACATAGTCTCCTTTTTACTCTAAACGATTCTCCATGCGATGTTCCCATCTCTGTAACCCGGACAAATAGTATTCGGACGTTTTAGACATAGTCTCGTTGTAACAATACACAATACTCCCAGCGATGCTCCCATCTCTGTAACCCGTCCATATAGTACTAGGTGTTTTTCAACATAGTCTCCTTGTTACTCTACACGATTCTCCATGCGATGCTCCCATCTCTGTAACCCGTCCAAATAGTACTCGGCGTTTTTCAACATAGTCTCCTTGTAACTCTACACACTTCTCCCAGCGACGCTCCAATCTCTGTAACCCATCCAAACAGTACTCGGCGTTTTTCAACATAGTCTCCTTGTAACTCTACACACTTCTCCCAGCGATGCTACCATCTCTGTAACCAGTCCAAATGGTACTCGGGGTTTTTCAACTTAGTCTCGTTGTAACAATACACAATACTCCCAGCGATGCTCTTATCTCTGTAACCCGTCCAAATAGTACTCGGCGTTTTTCAACATAGTCTCCTTGCAACTCTACACAATTCTCCATGCGATGTTTCCATCTCTGTAACCCGTCCAAATAGTACTCGGCGTTTTTCAACATAGTCTCCTTGAAACTCTACACAATTCTCCCAGAGATGCTCCCATCTCAGTAACTGGTCCAAATAGTACTCGGCGTTTTTAGACACAGTCTCGTTGTAACAATACACAATACTCCCAGCGATGTTCCCCTCTCTGTAATCCGTCCAAATAGTACTCGGTGTTTTTCAACATAGTTTCCTTGTAACTCTACACGTTTCTCCCAGCGATGCTCCCATCTCTGTAACCCGTCCAAATAGTACTCGACGTTTTTCCACATAGTCTCCTTGTAGCTCTACACACTACTCCCAGCGAAGTTCCCATCTCTGTAACCCCTCCAAATGGTACGCAGCGTTTCTCGGCATAGTCTCGTTGTAACTCTACACACTTCTCCCAGCGATATTCCCATCTCTGTAACTCCTCCAAATGGTACGCGGCGTTTTTCAACATAGTCTCCCTGTAACTCTACACACTTCTCCCAGCGATGCTCCCATCTCTGTAACCCGTCCAAATAGTACTCGGCGTTTTTCAACATAGTCTACTTGTAACTTTACACACTTCTCACAGCGACGCTCCCATCTCTGTAACCCGTCCAAATAGTACCCGGCGTTTTTCAACATAGTCTCCTTCTAACTCTACACACTTCTCCCAGCGATGCTCCCATCTCTGTAACACGTCCAAATAGTACTCGACGTTTTTCAACATAGTCTACTTGTAACTCTACACACTTCTCCCAGCGATGCTCCCATCTCTGTAGCCCGTCCAAATAGTACTCGGCGTTTTTCAACATAGTCTACTTGTAACTCTACACACTTCTCCCAGCGATGCTCTCATCTCTGTAACCCGTCCAAATAATACTCGGCGTTTTTCAACATAGTCCACTTGTAACTCTACACACTTCTCCCAGCGACGCTCCCATCTCTGTAACCCGTCCAAATAGTACTCGGTGTTTTTCAACATTGTCTCCCTGTAACTCTACACACTTCTCCCAGCGATGCTCTCATCTCTGTAACCCGTCCAAATAGTACTCGGCGTTTTTCAACATAGTCTCCTTGTAACTCTACACACTTCTCCCAGCGACGCTCCCATCTCTGTAACCCGTCCAAATAGTACTCGGCGTTTTTCAACATAGTCTCCCTGTAACTCTACACACTTCTCCCAGCGACGCTCCCATCTCTGTAACCCGTCCAAATAGTACTCGGCGTTTTTCAACATAGTCTCCCTGTAACTCTACACACTTCTCCCAGCGATGCTCCCATCTCTGTAACCCGTCCAAATAGTACTCGACGTTTTTCAACATAGTCTACTTGTAACTCTACACACTTCTCACAGCGACGCTCTCATCTCTGTAACCCGTCCAAATAGTACTCGGCGTTTTTCAACATAGTCTACTTGTAACTCTACACACTTCTCCCAGCGACGCTCCCATCTCTGTAACCCGTCCAAATAGTACTCGCCGTTTTTCAGCATAGTCTCCCTGTAACTCTACACACTTCTCCCAGCGACGCTCCCCTCTCTGTAACCCGTCCAAATAGTACTCGGCGTTTTTCAACATAGTCTCCCTGTAACTCTACACACTTCTCCCAGCGACGCTCCCATCTCTGTAACCCGTCCAAATAGTACTCGGCGTTTTTCAACATAGTCTCCCTGTAACGCTACACACTTCTCCCAGCGACGCTCCCATCTCTGTAACCCGTCCAAATAGTACTCGACGTTTTTCAAATATAGTTTCCTTAAAACACTACACACTTCTCCCAGCGATGCTCCCATCTCTGTAACCCGTCCAAATAGTACTCGGCGTTTTTCAACATAGTCTCCCTGTAACTCTACACACTTCTCCCAGCGACGCTCCCATCTCTGTAACCCGTCCAAATAGTACTCGGCGTTTTTCAACATAGTTTACTTGTAACTCTACACACTTCTCCCAGCGACGCTCCCATCTCTGTAACCCGTCCAAATAGTACTCGGCGTTTTTCAAATATAGTTTCCTTAAAACACTACACACTTCTCCCAGCGATGCTCCCATCTCTGTAACCCGTCCAAATAGTACTCGGCGTTTTTCAACATAGTCTCCTTGTAACTTTACACACTTCTCCCAGCGACGCTCCCATCTCTGTAACCCGTCCAAATAGTACTCGGCGTTTTTCATCATAGTCTCCTTAAAACTCTACACAATTCTACCAGCGATGCTCCCATCTCTGTAACCAGTCCAAATAGTACTCGGCGTTTTTCAACTTAGTCTCCCTGTAACTCTACACACTACTCCCAGAGATGCTCCCATCTCAGTGACTCGTTCAAATAGTACTCGGTGTTTTTACACATAGTCTCGTTGTAACAATACACAATACTCCCAGCGATGTTCCCCTCTCTGTAACCCGTCCAAATAGTACTCGGCGTTATTCAAAATAGTCTCCTTACAGCTCTACAGAATTCTCCATTCGATGTTCCCATCTCTGTAACCCGTCCAAATAGTACTCGTCGTTTTTCTTCATAGTCTCCTTACAACTGTACACAATTCTCCATGCGATGCTCCCATCTCAGTAACTCGTCCAAATAGTACTCGGCGTTTTTAGACATAGTCTCGTTGTAACAATACACAATACTCCCAGCGATGTTCCCCTCTCTTTAACCCGTGCATATAGTACTAGGTGTTTTTCAACATAGTCTCCATTTTACTCTACACGATTCTCCATGCGATGTTCCCATCTCTGTAACCCGGACAAATAGTACTCGGGCGTTTTATATAAAGTCTCGTTGTAACAATACACAATACTCCCAGCGATGTTCCCATCTCTGTAACCCGTCCATATAGTACTAGGTGTTTTTCAACATAGTCTCCTTGTTACTCTACACGATTCTCCATGCGATGTTCCCATCTCTGTAACCCGGACAAATAGTACTCGGGCGTTTTATACATAGTCTCGTTGTAACAATACACAATACTCCCAGCGATGTTCCCCTCTCTTTAACCCGTCCATATAGTACTAGGTGTTTTTCAACATAGTCTCCTTTTTACTCTACACGATTCTCCATGCGATGTTCCCATCTCAGTAACCCGGACAAATAGTACTCGGGCGTTTTATACATAGTCTCGTTGTAACAATACACAATACTCCCAGCGATGCTCCCATCTCTGTAACCCGGACAAATAGTACTCGGCGTTATTCAAAATAGTCTCCTTTCAACTCTACAGAATTCTCCATTCGATGTTCCCATCTCTGTAACCCGTCCAAATAGTACTCGTCGTTTTTCTTCATAGTCTCCTTACAACTGTACACAATTCTCCATGCGATGCTCCCATCTCTGTAACCCGTCCAAATAGTAATCGGCGTTTTTCAACATAGTCTCCTTGTTACTCTACACGATTCTCCATGCGATGTTCCCATCTCTGTAACCCGGACAAATAGTACTCGGTGTTTTTCCACATAGTCTCGTTGTAACAATACACAATACTCCCAGCGATGCTCTTATCTCTGTAACCCGTCCAAATAGTACTCGGCGTTTTTCAACATAGTCTCCTTGAAACTCTACACACTTCTCCCAGAGATGCTCCCATCTCAGTAACTGGTCCAAATAGTACTCGGCGTTTTTAGACACAGTCTCGTTGTAACAATACACAATACTCCCAGCGATGTTCCCATCTCTGTAACCCGTCCATATAGTACTAGGTGTTTTTCAACATAGTCTCCTTGTTACTCTACACGATTCTCCATGCGATGTTCCCATCTCTGTAACCCGGACAAATAGTACTCGGGCGTTTTATACATAGTCTCGTTGTAACAATACACAATACTCCCAGCGATGTTCCCCTCTCTTTAACCCGTCCAAATAGTACTCGCCGTTTTTCAACATAGTCTCCCTGTAACTCTACACACTTCTCCCAGCGACGCTCCCCTCTCTGTAACCCGTCCAAATAGTACTCGGCGTTTTTCAACATAGTCTCCCTGTAACTCTACACACTTCTCCCAGCGACGCTCCCATCTCTGTAACCCGTCCAGATAGTACTCGGCGTTTTTCAACATAGTCTCCCTGTAACTCTACACACTTCTCCCAGCGACGCTCCCATCTCTGTAACCCGTCCAAATAGTACTCGGCGTTTCTCAAATATAGTTTCCTTAAAACACTACACACTTCTCCCAGCGATGCTCCCATCTCTGTAACCCGTCCAAATAGTACTCGGCGTTTTTCAACATAGTCTCCCTGTAACTCTACACACTTCTCCCAGCGACGCTCCCATCTCTGTAACCCGTCGAAATAGTAATCGGCGTTTTTCAACATAGTCTACTTGTAACTCTACACACTTCTCCCAGTGACGCTCCCATCTCTGTAACCCGTCCAAATAGTACTCGGCGTTTTTCAAATATAGTTTCCTTAAAACACTACACACTTCTCCCAGCGATGCTCCCATCTCTGTAACCCGTCCAAATAGTACTCGGCGTTTTTCAACATAGTCTCCTTGTTACTCTACACGATTCTCCATGCGATGTTCCCATCTCTGTAACCCGGACAAATAGTACTCGGTGTTTTTCCACATAGTCTCGTTGTAACAATACACAATACTCCCAGCGATGCTCTTATCTCTGTAACCCGTCCAAATAGTACTCGGCGTTATTAAAAATAGTCTCCTTTCAACTCTACAGAATTCTCCATTCGATGTTCCCATCTCTGTAACCCGTCCAAATAGTACTCGTCGTTTTTCTTCATAGTCTCCTTACAACTGTACACAATTCTCCATGCGATGCTCCCATCTCAGTAACTCGTCCAAATAGTACTCGGCGTTTTTAGACATAGTCTCGTTGTAACAATAGACAATACTCCCAGCGATGATCCCCTCTCTTTAACCCGTGCATATAGTACTAGGTGTTTTTCAACATAGTCTCCTTTTTACTCTACACGATTCTCCATGCGATGTTCCCATCTCTGTAACCCGGACAAATAGTACTCGGGCGTTTTATACATAGTCTCGTTGTAACAATACACAATACTCCCAGCGATGTTCCCATCTCTGTAACCCGTCCATATAGTACTAGGTGGTTTTCAACATAGTCTCCTTGTTACTCTACACGATTCTCCATGCTATGTGCCCATCTCTGTAACCCGGACAAATAGTACTCGGGCGTTTTATACATAGTCTCGTTGTAACAATACACAATACTCCCAGCGATGCTCCCATCTCTGTAACCCGGACAAATAGTACTCGGTGTTTTTCAACATTGTCTCCCTACAACTCTACACAGTTCTCCATGCGATGTTCCCATCTCTGTAACCCGTCCAAATAGTACTCGGCGTTTTTCAACGTAGTGTCCTTGAAACTCTACACGATTCTCCATGCGATGTTCCCATCTCTGTAACCCGTCCAAATAGTAATCGGCGTTTGTCAACATAGTCTCCTTGTTACTCTACACGATTCTCCATGCGATGTTCCCATCTCTATAACCCGGACAAATAGTACTCGGTGTTTTTCCACATAGTCTCGTTGTAACAATACACAATACTCCCAGCGATGCTCTTATCTCTGTAACCCGTCCAAATAGTACTCGGCGTTTTTCAACATAGTCTCCTTGTTACTCTACACGATTCTCCATGCGATGTTCCCATCTCTGTAACCCGGACAAATAGTACTCGGTGTTTTTCCACATAGTCTCGTTGTAACAATACACAATACTCCCAGCGATGCATTATCTCTGTAACCCGTCCAAATAGTACTCGGCGTTTTTCAACATAGTCTCCTTGAAACTCTACACACTTCTCCCAGAGATGCTCCCATCTCAGTAACTGGTCCAAATAGTACTCGGCGTTTTTAGACACAGTCTCGTTGTAACAATACACAATACTCCCAGCGATGTTCCCATCTCTGTAACCCGTCCATATAGTACTAGGTGTTTTTCAACATAGTCTCCTTGTTACTCTACACGATTCTCCATGCGATGTTCCCATCTCTGTAACCCGGACAAATAGTACTCGGGCGTTTTATACATAGTCTCGTTGTAACAATACACAATACTCCCAGCGATGTTCCCCTCTCCTTAACCCGTCCAAATAGTACTCGCCGTTTTTCAACATAGTCTCCCTGTAACTCTACACACTTCTCTCAGCGACGCTCCCCTCTCTGTAACCCGTCCAAATAGTACTCGGCGTTTTTCAACATAGTCTCCCTGTAACTCTACACACTTCTCCCAGCGACGCTCCCATCTCTGAAACCCGTCCAAATAGTACTCGGCGTTTTTCAACATAGTCTCCCTGTAACTCTACACACTTCTCCCAGCGACGCTCCCATCTCTGTAACCCGTCCAAATAGTACTCGGCCTTTTTTCAAATATAGTTTCCTTAAAACACTACACACTTCTCCCAGCGATGCTCCCATCTCTGTAACCCGTCCAAATAGTACTCGGCGTTTTTCAACATAGTCTCCCTGTAACTCTACACACTTCTCCCAGTGACGCTCCCATCTCTGTAACCCGTCCAAATAGAACTCGGCGTTTTTCAACATAGTCTACTTGTAACTCTACACGTTTCTCCCAGCGATGCTCCCATCTCTGTAACCCATCCAAATAGTACTCGACGTTTTTCCACATAGTCTCCTTGTAGCTCTACACACTACTCCCAGCGAAGTTCCCATCTCTGTAACCCCTCCAAATGGTACGCAGCGTTTCTCGGCATAGTCTCGTTGTAACTCTACACACTTCTCCCAGCGATATTCCCATCTCTGTAACCCCTCCAAATGGTACGCGGCGTTTTTCAACATAGTCTCCCTGTAACTCTACACACTTCTCCCAGCGATGCTCCCATCTCTGTAACCCGTCCAAATAGTACTCGGCGTTTTTCAACATAGTCTACTTGTAACTTTACACACTTCTCACAGCGACGCTCCCATCTCTGTAACCCGTCCAAATAGTACCCGGCGTTTTTCAACATAGTCTCCTTCTAACTCTACACACTTCTCCCAGCGATGCTCCCATCTCTGTAACACGTCCAAATAGTACTCGACGTTTTTCAACATAGTCTACTTGTAACTCTACACACTTCTCCCAGCGATGCTCCCATCTCTGTAGCCCGTCCAAATAGTACTCGGCGTTTTTCAACATAGTCTACTTGTAACTCTACACACTTCTCCCAGCGATGCTCTCATCTCTGTAACCCGTCCAAATAATACTCGGCGTTTTTCAACATAGTCCACTTGTAACTCTACACACTTCTCCCAGCGACGCTCCCATCTCTGTAACCCGTCCAAATAGTACTCGGTGTTTTTCAACATAGTCTCCCTGTAACTCTACACACTTCTCCCAGCGATGCTCTCATCTCTGTAACCCGTCCAAATAGTACTCGGCGTTTTTCAACATAGTCTACTTGTAACTCTACACACTTCTCCCAGCGACGCTCCCATCTCTGTAACCCGTCCAAATAGTACTCGGCGTTTTTCAACATAGTCTCCCTGTAACTCTACACACTTCTCCCAGCGACGCTCCCATCTCTGTAACCCGTCCAAATAGTACTCGGCGTTTTTCAACATAGTCTCCCTGTAACTCTACACACTTCTCCCAGCGATGCTCCCATCTCTGTAACCCGTCCAAATACTACTCGGCGTTTTTCAACATAGTCTCCTTGAAACTCTACACACTTCTCCCAGAGATGCTCCCATCTCAGTAACTGGTCCAAATAGTACTCGGCGTTTTTAGACACAGTCTCGTTGTAACAATACACAATACTCCCAGCGATGTTCCGCTCTCTGTAATCCGTCCAAATAGTACTCGATGTTTTTCAACATAGTTTCCTTGTAAATCTACACGTTTCTCCCAGCGATGCTCCTATCTCTGTAACCCGTCCAAATAGTAATCGGCGTTTTTCAACATAGTCTCCTTGTTACTCGACACGATTCTCCATGCGATGTTCCCATCTCTGTAACCCGGAAAAATAGTACTCGATGTTTTTCCACTTAGTCTCGTTGTAACAATACACAATACTCCCAGCGATGCTCTTATCTCTGTAACCCTTCCAAATAGTACTCGGCGTTTTTCAACATAGTCTCCTTGCAACTCTACACAATTCTCCATGCGATGTTTCCATCTCTGTAACCCGTCCAAATAGTACTCGGCGTTTTTCAACATAGTCTCCTTGAAACTCTACACAATTCTCCCAGAGATGCTCCCATCTCAGTAACTGGTCCAAATAGTACTCGGCGTTTTTAGACACAGTCTCGTTGTAACAATACACAATATTCCCAGCGATGTTCCCCTCTCTGTAATCCGTCCAAATAGTACTCGGTGTTTTTTAACATAGTTTCCATGTAACTCTACACGTTTCTCCCAGCGATGCTCCTATCTCTGTAACCCTTCCAAATAGTACTGGACTTTTTTCCACATAGTCTCCTTGTAGCTCTACACACTACTCCCAGCGAAGTTCCCATCTCTGTAACCCCTCCAAATGGTACGCGGCGTTTCTCGGCATAGTCTCGTTGTAACTCTACACACTTCTCCCAGCGATATTCCCATCTCTGTAACCCCTCCAAATGGTACGCGGCGTTTTTCAACATAGTCTCCCTGTAACTCTACACACTTCCCCCAGCGATGCTCCCATCTCTGTAACCCGTCCAAATAGTATTCGGCGTTTTTCAACATAGGCTACTTGTAACTCTACACACTTCTCACAGCGACGCTCCCATCTCTGTAACCCGTCCAAATAGTACCCGGCGTTTTTCAACATAGTCTCCTTCTAACTCTACACACTTCTCCCAGCGATGCTCCCATCTCTGTAACACGTCCAAATAGTACTCGACGTTTTTCAACATAGTCTACTTGTAACTCTACACACTTCTCCCAGCGATGCTCCCATCTCTGTAACCCGTCCAAATAGTACTCGGCGTTTTTCAACATAGTCTACTTGTAACTCTACACACTTCTCCCAGCGATGCTCTCATCTCTGTAACCCGTCCAAATAGTACTCGGCGTTTTTCAACATAGTCCACTTGTAACTCTACACACTTCTCCCAGCGACGCTCCCATCTCTGTAACCCGTCCAAATAGTACTCGGCGTTATTCAACATAGTCTACTTGTAACTCTACACACTTCTCCCAGCGACGCTCCCATCTCTGTAACCCGTCCAAATAGTACTCGGCGTTTTTCAACATAGTCTCCCTGTAACTCTACACACTTCTCCCAGCGACGCTCCCATCTCTGTAACCCGTCCAAATAGTACTCGGCGTTTTTCAACATAGTCTCCCTGTAACTCTACACACTTCTCCCAGCGACGCTCCCATCTCTGTAACCCGTCCAAATAGTACTCGATGTTTTTCAACATAGTCTACTTGTAACTCTACACACTTCTCACAGCGACGCTCTCATCTCTGTAACCCGTCCAAATAGTACTCGGCGTTTTTCAACATAGTCTACTTGTAACTCTACACACTTCTCCCAGCGACGCTCCCATCTCTGTAACCCGTCCAAATAGTACTCGCCGTTTTTCAACATAGTCTCCCTGTAACTCTACACACTTCTCCCAGCGACGCTCCCCTCTCTGTAACCCGTCCAAATAGTACTCGGCGTTTTTCAACATAGTCTCCCTGTAACTCTACACACTTCTCCCAGCGACGCTCCCATCTCTGTAACCCGTCCAAATAGTACTCGGCGTTTTTCAACATAGTCTCCCTGTAACTCTACACACTTCTCCCAGCGACGCTCCCATCTCTGTAACCCTTCCAAATAGTACTCGGCGTTTTTCAAATATAGTTTCCTTAAAACACTACACACTTCTCCCAGCGATGCTCCCATCTCTGTAACCCGTCCAAATAGTACTCGGCGTTTTTCAACATAGTCTCCCTGTAACTCTACACACTTCTCCCAGCGACGCTCCCATCTCTGTAACCCGTCCAAATAGTACTCGGCGTTTTTCAACATAGTCTACTTGTAACTCTGCACACTTCTCCCAGCGACGCTCCCATCTCTGTAACCCGTCCAAATAGTACTCGGCGTTTTTCAAATATAGTTTCCTTAAAACACTACACACTTCTCCCAGCGATGCTCCCAACTCTGTAACCCGTCCAAATAGTACTCGGCGTTTTTCAACATAGTCTCCTTGTAACTTTACACACTTCTCCCAGCGACGCTCCCATCTCTGTAACCCGTCCAAACAGTACTCGGCGTTTTTCATCATAGTCTCCTTAAAACTCTACACACTACTCCCAGAGATGCTCCCATCTCAGTGACTCGTCCAAATAGTACTCGGTGTTTTTACACATAGTCTCGTTGTAAGAATACACAATACTCCCAGCGTTGTTCCCCTCTCTGTAACCCGTCCAAATAGTACTCGGCGTTATTCAAAATAGTCTCCTTACAACTCTACAGAATTCTCCATTCGATGTTCCCATCTCTGTAACCCGTCCAAATAGTACTCGTCGTTTTTCTTCATAGTCTCCTTACAACTGTACACAATTCTCCATGCGATGCTCCCATCTCAGTAACTCCTCAAAATAGTACTCGGCGTTTTTAGACATAGTCTCGTTGTAACAATACACAATACTCCCAGCGATGTTCCCCTCTCTTTAACCCGTGCATATAGTACTAGGTATTTTTCAACATAGTCTCCTTTTTACTCTACACGATTCTCCATGCGATGTTCCCATCTCTGTAAACCGGACAAATAGTACTCGGGCGTTTTATACATAGTCTCGTTGTAACAATACACAATACTCCCAGCGATGTTCCCATCTCTGGAACCCGTCCATATAGTACTAGGTGTTTTTCAACATAGTCTCCTTGTTACTCTACACGATTCTCCATGCGCTGTTCCCATCTCTGTAACCCGGACAAATAGTACTCGGGCGTTTTATACATAGTCTCGTTGTAACAATACACAATACTCCCAGCGATGTTCCCCTCTCTTTAACCCGTCCATATAGTACTAGGTGTTTTTCAACATAGTCTCCTTTTTACTCTACACGATTCTCCATCCGATGTTCCCATCTCTGTAACCCGGACAAATAGTACTCGGGCGTTTTATACATAGTCTCGTTGTAACAATACACAATACTCCCAGCGATGCTCCCATCTCTGTAACCCGGACAAATAGTACTCGGTGTTTTTCAACATAGTCTCCCTACAACTCTACACGGTTCTCCATGCGATGTTCCCATCTCTGTAACCCGTCCAAATAGTACTCGGCGTTTTTCAACATAGTGTCCTTGAAACTCTACACGATTCTCCATGCGATGTTCCCATCTCTGTAACCCGGACAAATAGTACTCGGTGTTTTTCCACATAGTCTCGTTGTAACAATACACAATACTCCCAGCGATGCTCTTATCTCTGTAACCCGTCCAAATAGTACTCGGCGTTTTTCAACATAGTCTCCTTGTTACTCTACACGATTCTCCATGCGATGTTCCCATCTCTGTAACCCGGACAAATAGTACTCGGTGTTTTTCCACATAGTCTCGTTGTAACAATACACAATACTCCCAGCGATGCTCTTATCTCTGTAACCCGTCCAAATAGTACTCGGCGTTTTTCAACATAGTCTCCTTGAAACTCTACACACTTCTCCCAGAGATGCTCCCATCTCAGTAACTGGTCCAAATAGTACTCGGCGTTTTTAGACACAGTCTCGTTGTAACAATACACAATACCCCCAGCGATGTTCCCCTATCTGTAATCCGTCCAAATAGTACTCGGTGTTTTTCAACATAGTTTCCTTGTAACTCTACACGTTTCTCCCAGCGATGCTCCTATCTCTGTAACCTGTCCAAATAGTACTCGACGTTTTTCCACATAGTCTCCTTGTAGCTCTACACACTACTCCCAGCGATACTCCCATCTCTGTAACCCGTCCAAATAGTACTCGACGTTTTTCAACATAGTCTCCCTGTAACTCTACACACTTCTCCCAGCGATGCTCCCATCTCTGTAACACGTCCAAATAGTACTCGACGTTTTTCAACATAGTCTCCTTGTAACTCTACACACTTCTCCCAGCGATGCTCCCATCTCTGTAACCCGTCCAAATAGTACTCGGCGTTTTTCAACATAATCTCCTTGTAACTCTACACACTACTCCCAGCGATGCTCCCATCTCTGTAACCCGTCCAAATAGTACTCGGCGTTTTTCAACATAGTCTCCTTGTAACTCTACACACTTCTCCCAGCGATGCTCCCATCTCTGTAACACGTCCAAATAGTACTCGGCGTTTTTAGACACAGTCTCGTTGTAACAATACACAATACCCCCAGCGATGTTCCCCTATCTGTAATCCGTCCAAATAGTACTCGGTGTTTTTCAACATAGTCTTCTTGTAACTCTACACACTTCTCCCAGCGATGTTCCCATCTCTGTAACCCGTCCAAATAGTACTCGACGTTTTTCAACATAGTCTACTTGTAACTCTACACACTTCTCCCAGCGATGTTCCCATCTCTGTAACACGTCCAAATAGTACTCGGCGTTTTTCAACATAGTCTCCTTGTAACTCTACACACTTCTCCCAGCGATGCTCCCATCTCTGTAACCCGTCCAAATAGTACTCGGCGTTTTTCAACATAGTCTCCTTGTAACTCTACACACTTCTCCCAGCGATGTTCCCATCTCTGTAACACGTCCAAATAGTACTCGGCGTTTTTCAACATAGTCTCCTTGTAACTCTACACACTTCTCCCAGCGATGCTCCCATCTCTGTAACCCGTCCAAATAGTACTCGGCGTTTTTCAACATAGTCTCCCTGTAAGTCTACACACTTCTCCCAGTGACGCTCCCATCTCTGTAACCCGTCCAAATAGTACTCGGCCTTTTTCAACATAGTCTCCTTGTAACTCTACACACTTCTCCCAGCGATGTTCCCATCTCTGTAACCCGACCAAATAGTACTCGGCGTTTTTCAACATAGTCTCCTTGTAACTCTGCACACTTCTCCCAGCAATGTTCTCATCTCTGTAACCCGTCCAAATAGTACTCGGCGTTTTTCAACATAGTCTCCTTGTAACTCTACACACTTCTCCCAGCGATGCTCCCGTCTCTGTAACCCGTCCAAATAGTACTCGGCGTTTTTCAACATAGTCTCCTTGTAACTCTACACACTTCTCCCAGCGACGCTCCCATCTCTGTAACCCGTCCAAATAGTACTCGGCGTTTTTCAACATAGTCTCCCTGTAACTCTACACACTTCTCCCAGCGACGCTCCCATCTGTGTAACCCGTCCAAATAGTACTCGGCGTTTTTCAACATAGTCTCCCTGTAACTCTACACACTTCTCCCAGCGACGCTCCCATCTCTGTAACCCGTCCAAATAGTACTCGGCGTTTTTCAACATAGTCTCCCTGTAACTCTACACACTTCTCCCAGCGACGCTCCCATCTCTGTAACCCGTCCAAATAGTACTCGGCGTTTTTCAACATAGTCTCCCTGTAACTCTTCACACTTCTCCCAGCGACGCTCCCATCTGTGTAACCCGTCCAAATAGTACTCGGCGTTTTTCAACATAGTCTCCCTGTAACTCTACACACTTCTCCCAGCGACGCTCCCATCTCTGTAACCCGTCCAAATAGTACTCGGCGTTTTTCAACATAGTCTCCCTGTAACTCTACACACTTCTCCCAGCGACGCTCCCATCTCTGTAACCCGTCCAAATAGTACTCGGCGTTTTTCAACATAGTCTCCCTGTAACTCTACACACTTCTCCCAGCGACGCTCCCATCTCTGTAACCCGTCCAAATAGTACTCGGCGTTTTTCAACATAGTCTACTTGTAACTCTACACACTTCTCCCAGCGACGCTCCCATCTCTGTAACCCGTCCAAATAGTACTCGGCGTTTTTCAAATATAGTTTCCTTAAAACACTACACACTTCTCCCAGCGATGCTCCCATCTCTGTAACCCGTCCAAATAGTACTCGGCGTTTTTCAACATAGTCTCCTTGTAACTCTACACACTTCTCCCAGCGACGCTCCAATCTCTGTAACCCATCCAAACAGTACTCGGCGTTTTTCAACATAGTCTCCTTGTAACTCTACACACTTCTCCCAGCGATGCTCCCATCTCTGTAACCAGTCCAAATAGTACTCGGGGTTTTTCAACTTAGTCTCCCTGTAACTCTACACACTTCTCCCAGAGATGCTCCCATCTCAGTGACTCGTCCAAATAGTACTCGGTGTTTTTACACATAGTCTCGTTGTAACAATACACAATACTCCCAGCGATGTTCCCCTCTCTGTAACCCGTCCAAATAGTACTCGGCGTTTTTCTTCATAGTCTCCTTACAACTGTACACAACTCTCCATGCGATGCTCCCATCTCAGTAACTCGTCCAAATAGTACTCGGCGTTTTTAGACAGTCTCGTTGTAACAATACACAATACTCCCAGCGATGTTCCCCTCTCTTTAACCCGTCCATATAGTACTAGGTGTTTTTCAACATAGTCTCCTTTTTACTCTAAGCGATTCTCCATGCGATGTTCCCATCTCTGTAACCCGGACAAATAGTACTCGGGCGTTTTAGACATAGTCTCGTTGTAGCAATACACAATACTCCCAGCGATGTTCCCATCTCTGTAACCCGTCCATATAGTACTAGGTGTTTTTCAACATAGTCTCCTTGTTACTCTACACGATTCTCCATGCGATGCTCCCATCTCTGTAACCCGGACAAATAGTATTCGGTGTTTTTCAACATAGTCTCCCTACAACTCTACACAGTTCTCCATGCGATGTTCCCATCTCTGTAACCCGTCCAAATAGTACTCGGCGTTTTTCAACATAGTGTCCTTGAAACTCTACACGATTCTCCATGCGATGTTCCCATCTCTGTAACCCGTCCAAATAGTAATCGGCGTTTTTCAACATAGTCTCCTTGTTACTCTACACGATTCTCCATGCGATGTTCCCATCTCTGTAACCCGGACAAATAGTACTCGGTGTTTTTCCACATAGTCTCGTTGTAACAATACACAATACTCCCAGCGATGCTCTTATCTCTGTAACCCGTCCAAATAGTACTCGGCGTTTTTCAACATAGTCTCCTTGCAACTCTACACAATTCTCCATGCGATGTTTCCATCTCTGTAACCCGTCCAAATAGTACTCGGCGTTTTTCAACATAGTCTCCTTGAAACTCTACACAATTCTCCCAGAGATGCTCCCATCTCAGTAACTAGTCCAAATAGTACTCGGCGTTTTTAGACACAGTCTCGTTGTAACAATACACAATACTCCCAGCGATGTTCCCCTCTCTGTAACCCGTCCAAATAGTACTCGGCGTTTTTCAAAATAGTCTCCTTACAACTCTACAGAATTCTCCATTCGATGTTCCCATCTCTGTAACCCGTCCAAATAGTACTCTACGTTTTTCCACATAGTCTCCTTGTAGCTCTACACACTACTCCCAGCTAAGTTCCCATCTCTGTAACCCGTCCAAATAGTACTCGGCGTTTTTCAACATAGTCTACTTGTAACTCTACACACTTCTCACAGCGACGCTCCCATCTCTGTAACCCGTCCAAATAGTACCCGGCGTTTTTCAACATAGTCTCCTTCTAACTCTACACACTTCTCCCAGCGATGCTCCCATCTCTGTAACACGTCCAAATAGTACTCGACGTTTTTCAACATAGTCTACTTGTAACTCTACACACTTCTCCCAGCGATTCTCCCATCTCTGTAACCCGTCCAAATAGTACTCGGCGTTTTTCAACATAGTCTACTTGTAACTCCACACACTTCTCCCAGCGATGCTCTCATCTCTGTAACCCGTCCAAATAGTACTCGGCATTTTTCAACATAGTCTACTTGTAACTCTACACACTTCTCCCAGCGACGCTCCCATCTCTGTAACCCGTCCAAATAGTACTCGGCGTTTTTCAACATAGTCTCCCTGTAACTCTACACATTTCTCCCAGCGACGCTCCCATCTCTGTAACCCGTCCAAATAGTACTCGGCGTTTTTCAACATAGTCTCCCTGTAACTCTACACACTTCTCCCAGCGATGCTCCCATCTCTGTAACCCGTCCAAATAGTACTCGACGTTTTTCAACATAGTCTACTTGTAACTCTACACACTTCTCACAGCGACGCTCTCATCTCTGTAACCCGTCCAAATAGTACTCGGCGTTTTTCAACATAGTCTACTTGTAACTCTACACACTTCTCCCAGCGACGCTCCCATCTGTAGAGTTACAGGGAGACTATGTTGAAAAACGCCGAGTACTATTTGGACGGGTTACAGAGATGGGAGCATCGCTGGGAGTCTACTTGTAACTCTACACACTTCTCCCAGCGACGCTCCCATCTCTGTAACCCGTCCAAATAGTACTCGGCGTTTATCAAATATAGTTTCCTTAAAACACTACACACTTCTCCCAGCGATGCTCCCATCTCTGTAACCCGTCCAAATAGTACTCGGCGTTTTTCATCATAGTCTCCTTAAAACTCTACACAATTCTACCAGCGATGCTCCCATCTCTGTAACCAGTCCAAATAGTACTCGGCGTTTTTCAAAATAGTCTCCTTACAACTCTACAGAATTCTCCATTCGATGTTCCCATCTCTGTAACCCGTCCAAATAGTACTCGGCGTTTTTCTTCATAGTCTCCTTACAACTGTACACAACTCTCCATGCGATGCTCCCATCTCAGTAACTCGTCCAAATAGTACTCGGCGTTTTTAGACATAGTCTCGTTGTAACAATACACAATACTCCCAGCGATGTTCCCCTCTCTTTAACCCGTCCATATAGTACTAGGTGTTTTTCAACATAGTCTCCTTTTTACTCTAAACGATTCTCCATGCGATGTTCCCATCTCTGTAACCCGGACAAATAGTATTCGGACGTTTTAGACATAGTCTCGTTGTAACAATACACAATACTCCCAGCGATGCTCCCATCTCTGTAACCCGTCCATATAGTACTAGGTGTTTTTCAACATAGTCTACTTGTTACTCTACACGATTCTCCATGCGATGCTCCCATCTCTGTAACCCGTCCAAATAGTACTCGGCGTTTTTCAACATAGTCTCCTTGTAACTCTACACACTTCTCCCAGCGACGCTCCAATCTCTGTAACCCATCCAAACAGTACTCGGCGTTTTTCAACATAGTCTCCTTGTAACTCTACACACTTCTCCCAGCGATGCTACCATCTCTGTAACCAGTCCAAATGGTACTCGGGGTTTTTCAACTTAGTCTCGTTGTAACAATACACAATACTCCCAGCGATGCTCTTATCTCTGTAACCCGTCCAAATAGTACTCGGCGTTTTTCAACATAGTCTCCTTGCAACTCTACACAATTCTCCATGCGATGTTTCCATCTCTGTAACCCGTCCAAATAGTACTCGGCGTTTTTCAACATAGTCTCCTTGAAACTCTACACAATTCTCCCAGAGATGCTCCCATCTCAGTAACTGGTCCAAATAGTACTCGGCGTTTTTAGACACAGTCTCGTTGTAACAATACACAATACTCCCAGCGATGTTCCCCTCTCTGTAATCCGTCCAAATAGTACTCGGTGTTTTTCAACATAGTTTCCTTGTAACTCTACACGTTTCTCCCAGCGATGCTCCCATCTCTGTAACCCGTCCAAATAGTACTCGACGTTTTTCCACATAGTCTCCTTGTAGCTCTACACACTACTCCCAGCGAAGTTCCCATCTCTGTAACCCCTCCAAATGGTACGCAGCGTTTCTCGGCATAGTCTCGTTGTAACTCTACACACTTCTCCCAGCGATATTCCCATCTCTGTAACCCCTCCAAATGGTACGCGGCGTTTTTCAACATAGTCTCCCTGTAACTCTACACACTTCTCCCAGCGATGCTCCCATCTCTGTAACCCGTCCAAATAGTACTCGGCGTTTTTCAACATAGTCTCCTTCTAACTCTACACACTTCTCCCAGCGATGCTCCCATCTCTGTAACACGTCCAAATAGTACTCGACGTTTTTCAACATAGTCTACTTGTAACTCTACACACTTCTCCCAGCGATGCTCCCATCTCTGTAGCCCGTCCAAATAGTACTCGGCGTTTTTCAACATAGTCTACTTGTAACTCTACACACTTCTCCCAGCGATGCTCTCATCTCTGCAACCCGTCCAAATAATACTCGGCGTTTTTCAACATAGTCCACTTGTAACTCTACACACTTCTCCCAGCGACGCTCCCATCTCTGTAACCCGTCCAAATAGTACTCGGTGTTTTTCAACATAGTCTCCCTGTAACTCTACACACTTCTCCCAGCGATGCTCTCATCTCTGTAACCCGTCCAAATAGTACTCGGCGTTTTTCAACATAGTCTACTTGTAACTCTACACACTTCTCCCAGCGACGCTCCCATCTCTGTAACCCGTCCAAATAGTACTCGGCGTTTTTCAACATAGTCTCCCTGTAACTCTACACACTTCTCCCAGCGACGCTCCCATCTCTGTAACCCGTCCAAATAGTACTCGGCGTTTTTCAACATAGTCTCCCTGTAACTCTACACACTTCTCCCTGCGATGCTCCCATCTCTGTAACCCGTCCAAATAGTACTCGACGTTTTTCAACATAGTCTACTTGTAACTCTACACACTTCTCACAGCGACGCTCTCATCTCTGTAACCCGTCCAAATAGTACTCGGCGTTTTTCAACATAGTCTACTTGTAACTCTACACACTTCTCCCAGCGACGCTCCCATCTCTGTAACCCGTCCAAATAGTACTCGCCGTTTTTCAGCATAGTCTCCCTGTAACTCTACACACTTCTCCCAGCGACGCTCCCTTCTCTGTAACCCGTCCAAATAGTACTCGGCGTTTTTCAACATAGTCTCCCTGTAACTCTACACACTTCTGCCAGCGACGCTCCCATCTCTGTAACCCGTCCAAATAGTACTCGGCGTTTTTCAACATAGTCTCCCTGTAACTCTACACACTTCTCCCAGCGACGCTCCCATCTCTGTAACCCGTCCAAATAGTACTCGACGTTTTTCAAATATAGTTTCCTTAAAACACTACACACTTCTCCCAGCGATGCTCCCATCTCTGTAACCCGTCCAAATAGTACTCGGCGTTTTTCAACATAGTCTCCCTGTAACTCTACACACTTCTCCCAGCGACGCTCCCATCTCTGTAACCCGTACAAATAGTACTCGGCGTTTTTCAACATAGTTTACTTGTAACTCTACACACTTCTCCCAGCGACGCTCCCATCTCTGTAACCCGTCCAAATAGTACTCGGCGTTTTTCAAATATAGTTTCCTTAAAACACTACACACTTCTCCCAGCGATGCTCCCATCTCTGTAAGCCGTCCAAATAGTACTCGGCGTTTTTCAACATAGTCTCCTTGTAACTTTACACACTTCTCCCAGCGACGCTCCCATCTCTGTAACCCGTCCAAATAGTACTCGGCGTTTTTCATCATAGTCTCCTTAAAACTCTACACAATTCTACCAGCGATGCTCCCATCTCTGTAACCTGTCCAAATAGTACTCGGCGTTTTTCAACTTAGTCTCCCTGTAACTCTACACACTACTCCCAGAGATGCTCCCATCTCAGTGACTCGTCCAAATAGTACTCGGTGTTTTTACACATAGTCTCGTTGTAACAATACACAATACTCCCAGCGATGTTCCCCTCTCTGTAACCCGTCCAAATAGTACTCGGCGTTATTCAAAATAGTCTCCTTACAACTCTACAGAATTCTCCATTCGATGTTCCCATCTCTGTAACCCGTCCAAATAGTACTCGGCGTTTTTAGACATAGTCTCGTTGTAACAATACACAATACTCCCAGCGATGTTCCCCTCTCTTTAACCCGTGCATATAGTACTAGGTGTTTTTCAACATAGTCTCCATTTTACTCTACACGATTCTCCATGCGATGTTCCCATCTCTGTAACCCGGACAAATAGTACTCGGGCGTTTTATATAAAGTCTCGTTGTAACAATACACAATACTCCCAGCGATGTTCCCATCTCTGTAACCCGTCCATATAGTACTAGGTGTTTTTCAAAATAGTCTCCTTGTTACTCTACACGATTCTCCATGCGATGTTCCCATCTCTGTAACCCGGACAAATAGTACTCGGGCGTTTTATACATAGTCTCGTTGTAACAATACACAATACTCCCAGCGATGTTCCCCTCTCTTTAACCCGTCCATATAGTACTAGGTGTTTTTCAACATAGTCTCCTTTTTACTCTACACGATTCTCCATGCGATGTTCCCATCTCAGTAACCCGGACAAATAGTACTCGGGCGTTTTATACATAGTCTCGTTGTAACAATACACAATACTCCCAGCGATGCTCCCATCTCTGTAACCCGGACAAATAGTACTCGGCGTTATTCAAAATAGTCTCCTTTCAACTCTACAGAATTCTCCATTCGATGTTCCCATCTCTGTAACCCGTCCAAATAGTACTCGTCGTTTTTCTTCATAGTCTCCTTACAACTGTACACAATTCTCCATGCGATGCTCCCATCTCAGTAACTCGTCCAAATAGTACTCGGCGTTTTTAGACATAGTCTCGTTGTAACAATACACAATACTCCCAGCGATGCTGCCATCTCTGTAACCCGGACAAATAGTACTCGGTGTTTTTCAACATAGTCTCCCTACAACTCTACACAGTTCTCCATGCGATGTTCCCATCTCTGTAACCCGTCCAAATAGTACTCGGCGTTTTTCAACATAGTGTCCTTGAAACTCTACACGATCCTCCATGCGATGTTCCCATCTCTGTAACCCGTCCAAATAGTAATCGGCGTTTTTCAACATAGTCTCCTTGTTACTCTACACGATTCTCCATGCGATGTTCCCATCTCTGTAACCCGGACAAATAGTACTCGGTGTTTTTCCACATAGTCTCCTTGTTACTCTACACGATTCTCCATGCGATGTTCCCATCTCTGTAACCCGGACAAATAGTACTCGGTGTTTTTCCACATAGTCTCGTTGTAACAATACACAATAATCCCAGCGATGCTCTTATCTCTGTAACCCGTCCAAATAGTACTCGGCGTTTTTCAACATAGTCTCCTTGTTACTCTACACGATTCTCCATGCGATGTTCCCATCTCTGTAACCCGGACAAATAGTACTCGGTGTTTTTCCACATAGTCTCGTTGTAACAATACACAATACTCCCAGCGATGCTCTTATCTCTGTAACCCGTCCAAATAGTACTCGGCGTTTTTCAACATAGTCTCCTTGAAACTCTACACACTTCTCCCAGAGATGCTCCCATCTCAGTAACTGCTCCAAATAGTACTCGGCGTTTTTAGACACAGTCTCGTTGTAACAATACACAATACTCCCAGCGATGTTCCCATCTCTGTAACCCGTCCGTATAGTACTAGGTGTTTTTCAACATAGTCTCCTTGTTACTCTACACGATTCTCCATGCGATGTTCCCATCTCTGTAACCCGGACAAATAGTACTCGGGCGTTTTATACATAGTCTCGTTGTAACAATACACAATACTCCCAGCGATGTTTCCCTCTCTTTAACCCGTCCAAATAGTACTCGCCGTTTTTCAACATAGTCTCCCTGTAACTCTACACACTTCTCCCAGCGACGCTCCCCTCTCTGTAACCCGTCCAAATAGTACTCGGCGTTTTTCAACATAGTCTCCCTGTAACTCTACACACTTCTCCCAGCGACGCTCCCATCTCTGTAACCCGTCCAAATAGTACTCGGCGTTTTTCAACATAGTCTCCCTGTAACTCTACACACTTCTCCCAGCGACGCTCCCATCTCTGTAACCCGTCCAAATAGTACTCGGCGTTTCTCAAATATAGATTCCTTAAAACACTACAAACTTCTCCCAGCGATGCTCCCGTCTCTGTAACCCGTCCAAATAGTACTCGGCGTTTTTCAACATAGTCTCCCTGTAACTCTACACACTTCTCCCAGCGACGCTCCCATCTCTGTAACCCGTCGAAATAGTAATCGGCGTTTTTCAACATAGTCTACTTGTAACTCTACACACTTCTCCCAGTGACGCTCCCATCTCTGTAACCCGTCCAAATAGTACTCGGCGTTTTTCAAATATAGTTTCCTTAAAACACTACACACTTCTCCCAGCGATGCTCCCATCTCTGTAACCCGTCCAAATAGTACTCGGCGTTTTTCAACATAGTCTCCTTGTTACTCTACACGATTCTCCATGCGATGTTCCCATCTCTGTAACCCGGACAAATAGTACTCGGTGTTTTTCCACATAGTCTCGTTGTAACAGTACACAATACTCCCAGCGATGCTCTTATCGCTGTAACCCGTCCAAATAGTACTCGGCGTTATTAAAAATAGTCTCCTTTCAACTCTACAGAATTCTCCATTCGATGTTCCCATCTCTGTAACCCGTCCAAATAGTACTCGTCGTTTTTCTTCATAGTCTCCTTACAACTGTACACAATTCTCCATGCGATGCTCCCATCTCAGTAACTCGTCCAAATAGTACTCGGCGTTTTTAGACATAGTCTCGTTGTAACAATACACAATACTCCCAGCGATGATCCCCTCTCTTTAACCCGTGCATATAGTACTAGGTGTTTTTCAACATAGTCTCCTTTTTACTCTACACGATTCTCCATGCGATGTTCCCATCTCTGTAACCCGGACAAATAGTACTCGGGCGTTTTATACATAGTCTCGTTGTAACAATACACAATACTCCCAGCGATGTTCCCATCTCTGTAACCCGTCCATATAGTACTAGGTGGTTTTCAACATAGTCTCCTTGTTACTCTACACGATTCTCCATGCTATGTGCCCATCTCTGTAACCCGGACAAATAGTACTCGGGCGTTTTATACATAGTCTCGTTGTAACAATACACAATACTCCCAGCGATGCTCCCATCTCTGTAACCCGGACAAATAGTACTCGGTGTTTTTCAACATTGTCTCCCTACAACTCTACACAGTTCTCCATGCGATGTTCCCATCTCTGTAACCCGTCCAAATAGTACTCGGCGTTTTTCAACGTAGTGTCCTTGAAACTCTACACGATTCTCCATGCGATGTTCCCATCTCTGTAACCCGTCCAAATAGTAATCGGCGTTTTTCAACATAGTCTCCTTGTTACTCTACACGATTCTCCATGCGATGTTCCCATCTCTGTAACCCGGACAAATAGTACTCGGTGTTTTTCCACATAGTCTCGTTGTAACAATACACAATACTCCCAGCGATGCTCTTATCTCTGTAACCCGTCTAAATAGTACTCGGCGTTTTTCAACATAGTCTCCTTGTTACTCTACACGATTCTCCATGCGATGTTCCCATCTCTGTAACCCGGACAAATAGTACTCGGTGTTTTTCCACATAGTCTCGTTGTAACAATACACAATACTCCCAGCGATGCATTATCTCTGTAACCCGTCCAAATAGTACTCGGCGTTTTTCAACATAGTCTCCTTGAAACTCTACACACTTCTCCCAGAGATGCTCCCATCTCAGTAACTGGTCCAAATAGTACTCGGCGTTTTTAGACACAGTCTCGTTGTAACAATACACAATACTCCCAGCGATGTTCCCATCTCTGTAACCCGTCCATATAGTACTAGGTGTTTTTCAACATAGTCTCCTTGTTACTCTACACGATTCTCCATGCGATGTTCCCATCTCTGTAACCCGGACAAATAGTACTCGGGCGTTTTATACATAGTCTCGTTGTAACAATACACAATACTCCCAGCGATGTTCCCCTCTCCTTAACCCGTCCAAATAGTACTCGCCGTTTTTCAACATAGTCTCCCTGTAACTCTACACACTTCTCCCAGCGACGCTCCCCTCTCTGTAACCCGTCCAAATAGTACTCGGCGTTTTTCAACATAGTCTCCCTGTAACTCTACACACTTCTCCCAGCGACGCTCCCATCTCTGTAACCCGTCCAAATAGTACTCGGCCTTTTTTCAAATATAGTTTCCTTAAAACACTACACACTTCTCCCAGCGATGCTCCCATCTCTGTAACCCGTCCAAATAGTACTCGGCGTTTTTCAACATAGTCTCCCTGTAACTCTACACACTTCTCCCAGCGACGCTCCCATCTCTGTAACCCGTCCAAATAGAACTCGGCGTTTTTCAACATAGTCTACTTGTAACTCTACACACTTCTCCCAGCGACGCTCCCAACTCTGTAACCCGTCCAAATAGTACTCGGCGTTTTTCAAATATAGTTTCCTTAAAACACTACACACTTCTCCCAGCGATGCTCCCATCTCTGTAACCCGTCCAAATAGTACTCGGCGTTTTTCAACATAGTCTCCTTGTTACTCTACACGATTCTCCATGCGATGTTCCCATCTCTGTAACCCGGACAAATAGTACTCGGTGTTTTTCCACATAGTCTCGTTGTAACAATACACAATACTCCCAGCGATGCTCTTATCTCTGTAACCCGTCCAAATAGTACTCGGCGTTTTTCAACATAGTCTCCTTGTTACTCTACACGATTCTCCATGCGATGTTCCCATCTCTGTAACCCGGACAAATAGTACTCGGTGTTTTTCCACATAGTCTCGTTTTAACAATACACAATACTCCCAGCGATGCTCTTATCTCTGTAACCCGTCCAAATACTACTCGGCGTTTTTCAACATAGTCTCCTTGAAACTCTACACACTTCTCCCAGAGATGCTCCCATCTCAGTAACTGGTCCAAATAGTACTCGGCGTTTTTAGACACAGTCTCGTTGTAACAATACACAATACTCCCAGCGATGTTCCGCTCTCTGTAATCCGTCCAAATAGTACTCGGTGTTTTTCAACATAGTTTCCTTGTAAATCTACACGTTTCTCCCAGGTATGCTCCTATCTCTGTAACCCGTCCAAATAGTAATCGGCGTTTTTCAACATAGTCTCCTTGTTACTCGACACGATTCTCCATGCGATGTTCCCATCTCTGTAACCCGGAAAAATAGTACTCGGTGTTTTTCCACTTAGTCTCGTTGTAACAATACACAATACTCCCAGCGATGCTCTTATCTCTGTAACCCGTCCAAATAGTACTCGGCGTTTTTCAACATAGTCTCCTTGCAACTCTACACAATTCTCCATGCGATGTTTCCATCTCTGTAACCCGTCCAAATAGTACTCGGCGTTTTTCAACATAGTCTCCTTGAAACTCTACACAATTCTCCCAGAGATGCTCCCATCTCAGTAACTGGTACAAATAGTACTCGGCGTTTTTAGACACAGTCTCGTTGTAACAATACACAATATTCCCAGCGATGTTCCCCTCTCTGTAATCCGTCCAAATAGTACTCGGTGTTTTTTAACATAGTTTCCATGTAACTCTACACGTTTCTCCCAGCGATGCTCCTATCTCTGTAACCCGTCCAAATAGTACTGGACTTTTTTCCACATAGTCTCCTTGTAGCTCTACACACTACTCCCAGCGAAGTTCCCATCTCTGTAACCCCTCCAAATGGTACGCGGCGTTTCTCGGCATAGTCTCGTTGTAACTCTACACACTTCTCCCAGCGATATTCCCATCTCTGTAACCCCTCCAAATGGTACGCGGCGTTTTTCAACATAGTCTCCCTGTAACTCTACACACTTCCCCCAGCGATGCTCCCATCTCTGTAACCCGTCCAAATAGTATTCGGCGTTTTTCAACATAGTCTACTTGTAACTCTACACACTTCTCACAGCGACGCTCCCATCTCTGTAACCCGTCCAAATAGTACCCGGCGTTTTTCAACATAGTCTCCTTCTAACTCTACACACTTCTCCCAGCGATGCTCCCATCTCTGTAACACGTCCAAATAGTACTCGACGTTTTTCAACATAGTCTACTTGTAACTCTACACATTTCTCCCAGCGATGCTCCCATCTCTGTAACCCGTCCAAATAGTACTCGGCGTTTTTCAACATAGTCTACTTGTAACTCTACACACTTCTCCCAGCGATGCTCTCATCTCTGTAACCCGTCCAAATAGTACTCGGCGTTTTTCAACATAGTCCACTTGTAACTCTACACACTTCTCCCAGCGACGCTCCAATCTCTGTAACCCGTCCAAATAGTACTCGGCGTTATTCAACATAGTCTACTTGTAACTCTACACACTTCTCCCAGCGACGCTCCCATCTCTGTAACCCGTCCAAATAGTACTCGGCGTTTTTCAACATAGTCTCCCTGTAACTCTACACACTTCTCCCAGCGACGCTCCCATCTCTGTAACCCGTCCAAATAGTACTCGGCGTTTTTCAACATAGTCTCCCTGTAACTCTACACACTTCTCCCAGCGACGCTCCCATCTCTGTAACCCGTCCAAATAGTACTCGACGTTTTTCAACATAGTCTACTTGTAACTCTACACACTTCTCACAGCGACGCTCTCATCTCTGTAACCCGTCCAAATAGTACTCGGCGTTTTTCAACATAGTCTACTTGTAACTCTACACACTTCTCCCAGCGACGCTCCCATCTCTGTAACCCGTCCAAATAGTACTCGCCGTTTTTCAACATAGTCTCCCTGTAACTCTACACACTTCTCCCAGCGACGCTCCCCTCTCTGTAACCCGTCCAAATAGTACTCGGCGTTTTTCAACATAGTCTCCCTGTAACTCTACACACTTCTCCCAGCGACGCTCCCATCTCTGTAACCCGTCCAAATAGTACTCGGCGTTTTTCAACATAGTCTCCCTGTAACTCTACACACTTCTCCCAGCGACGCTCCCATCTCTGTAACCCTTCCAAATAGTACTCGGCGTTTTTCAAATATAGTTTCCTTAAAACACTACACACTTCTCCCAGCGATGCTCCCATCTCTGTAACCCGTCCAAATAGTACTCGGCGTTTTTCAACATAGTCTCCCTGTAACTCTACACACTTCTCCCAGCGACGCTCCCATCTCTGTAACCCGTCCAAATAGTACTCGGCGTTTTTCAACATAGTCTACTTGTAACTCTGCACACTTCTCCCAGCGACGCTCCCATCTCTGTAACCCGTCCAAATAGTACTCGGCGTTTTTCAAATATAGTTTCCTTAAAACACTACACACTTCTCCCAGCGATGCTCCCATCTCTGTAACCCGTCCAAATAGTACTCGGCGTTTTTCAACATAGTCTCCTTGTAACTTTACACACTTCTCCCAGCGACGCTCCCATCTCTGTAACCCGTCCAAACAGTACTCGGCGTTTTTCATCATAGTCTCCTTAAAACTCTACACAATTCTACCAGCGATGCTCCCATCTCTGTAACCAGTCCAAATAGTACTCGGCGTTTTTCAACTTAGTCTCCCTGTAACTCTACACACTACTCCCAGAGATGCTCCCATCTCAGTGACTCGTCCAAATAGTACTCGGTGTTTTTACACATAGTCTCGTTGTAAGAATACACAATACTCCCAGCGATGTTCCCCTCTCTGTAACCCGTCCAAATAGTACTCGGCGTTATTCAAAATAGTCTCCTTACAACTCTACAGAATTCTCCATTCGATGTTCCCATCTCTGTAACACGTCCAAATAGTACTCGTCGTTTTTCTTCATAGTCTCCTTACAACTGTACACAATTCTCCATGCGATGCTCCCATCTCAGTAACTCCTCAAAATAGTACTCGGCGTTTTTAGACATAGTCTCGTTGTAACAATACACAATACTCCCAGCGATGTTCCCCTCTCTTTAACCCGTGCATATAGTACAAGGTATTTTTCAACATAGTCTCCTTTTTACTCTACACGATTCTCCATGCGATGTTCCCATCTCTGTAACCCGGACAAATAGTACTCGGGCGTTTTATACATAGTCTCGTTGTAACAATACACAATACTCCCAGCGATGTTCCCATCTCTGGAACCCGTCCATATAGTACTAGGTGTTTTTCAGCATAGTCTCCTTGTTACTCTACACGATTCTCCATGCGATGTTCCCATCTCTGTAACCCGGACAAATAGTACTCGGGCGTTTTATACATAGTCTCGTTGTAACAATACACAATACTCCCAGCGATGTTCCCCTCTCTTTAACCCGTCCATATAGTACTAGGTGTTTTTCAACATAGTCTCCTTTTTACTCTACACGATTCTCCATCCGATGTTCCCATCTCTGTAACCCGGACAAATAGTACTCGGGCGTTTTATACATAGTCTCGTTGTAACAATACACAATACTCCCAGCGATGCTCCCATCTCTGTAACCCGGACAAATAGTACTCGGTGTTTTTCAACATAGTCTCCCTACAACTCTACACGGTTCTCCATGCGATGTTCCCATCTCTGTAACCCGTCCAAATAGTACTCGGCGTTTTTCAACATAGTGTCCTTGAAACTCTACACGATTCTCCATGCGATGTTCCCATCACTGTAACCCGGACAAATAGTACTCGGTGTTTTTCCACATAGTCTCGTTGTAACAATACACAATACTCCCAGCGATGCTCTTATCTCTGTAACCCGTCCAAATAGTACTCGGCGTTTTTCAACATAGTCTCCTTGTTACTCTACACGATTCTCCATGCGATGTTCCCATCTCTGTAACCCGGACAAATAGTACTCGGTGTTTTTCCACATAGTCTCGTTGTAACAATACACAATACTCCCAGCGATGCTCTCATCTCTGTAACCCGTCCAAATAGTACTCGGCGTTTTTCAACATAGTCCACTTGTAACTCTACACACTTCTCCCAGCGACGCTCCCATCTCTGTAACCCGTCCAAATAGTACTCGGCGTTTTTCAACATAGTCTACTTGTAACTCTACACACTTCTCCCAGCGACGCTCCCATCTCTGTAACCCGTCCAAATAGTACTCGCCGTTTTTCAACATAGTCTCCCTGTAACTCTACACACTTCTCCCAGCGACGCTCCCCTCTCTGTAACCCGTCCAAATAGTACTCGGCGTTTTTCAACATAGTCTCCCTGTAACTCTACACACTTCTCCCAGCGACGCTCCCATCTCTGTAACCCGTCCAAATAGTACTCGGCGTTTTTCAAATATAGTTTGCTTAAAACACTACACACTTCTCCCAGCGATGCTCCCATCTCTGTAACCCGTCCAAATAGTACTCGGCGTTTTTCAACATAGTCTCCCTGTAACTCTACACACTTCTCCCAGCGACGCTCCCATCTCTGTAACCCGTCCAAATAGTACTCGGCGTTTTTCAACATAGTCTCCTTGAAACTCTACACACTTCTCCCAGAGATGCTCCTATCTCAGTAACTGGTCCAAATAGTACTCGGCGTTTTTAGACACAGTCTCGTTGTAACAATACACAATACTCCCAGCGATGTTCCCCTCTCTGTAATCCGTCCAAATAGTACTCGGTGTTTTTCAACATAGTTTCCTTTTAAATCTACACGTTTCTCCCAGCGATGCTCCTATCTCTGTAACCCATCCAAATAGTAATCGGCGTTTTTCAACATAGTCTCCTTGTTACTCTACACGATTCTCCATGCGATGTTCCCATCTCTGTAACCCGGACAAATAGTACTCGGTGTTTTTCCACATAGTCTCGCTGTAACAATACACAATACTGCCAGCGATGCTCTTATCTCTGTAACCCGTCCAAATAGTACTTTGGCGTTTTTCAACATAGTCTCCTTGCAACTCTACACAATTCTCCATGCGATGTTCCCCTCTCTGTAATCCGTCCAAATAGTACTCGGTGTTTTTCAACATAGTTTCCTTTTAAATCTACACGTTTCTCCCAGCGATGCTCCTATCTCTGTAACCCATCCAAATAGTAATCGGCGTTTTTCAACATAGTCTCCTTGTTACTCTACACGATTCTGCATGCGATGTTCCCATCTCTGTAACCCGGACAAATAGTACTCGGTGTTTTTCCACATAGTCTCGTTGTAACAATACACAATACTCCCAGCGATGCTCTTATCTCTGTAACCCGTCCAAATAGTACTCGGCGTTTTTCAACATAGTCTCCTTGCAACTCTACACAATTCTCCATGCGATGTTTCCATCTCTGTAACCCGTCCAAATAGTACTCGGCGTTTTTCAACATAGTCTCCTTGAAACTCTACACAATTCTCCCAGAGATGCTCCCATCTCTGTAACACGTCCAAATAGTACTCGACGTTTTTAGAAACAGTCTCGTTGTAACAATACACAATACTCCCAGCGACGTTCCCCTCTCTGTAATCCGTCCAAATAGTACTCGGTGTTTTTCAACATAGTTTCCATGTAACTCTACACGTTTCTCCCAGCGATGCTCCTATCTCTGTAACCCGTCCAAATAGTACTCGACGTTTTTCCACATAGTCTCCTTGTAGCTCTACACACTACTCCCAGCGAAGTTCCCATCTCTGTAACCCCTCCAAATGGTACGCGGCGTTTCTCGGCATAGTCTCGTTGTAACTCTACACACTTCTCCCAGCGATATTCCCATCTCTGTAACCCCTCCAAATGGTACGCGGCGTTTTTCAACATAGTCTCCCTGTAACTCTACACACTTCTCCCAGCGATGCTCCCATCTCTGTAACCCGTCCAAATAGTATTCGGCGTTTTTCAACATAGTCTACTTGTAACTCTACACACTTCTCACAGCGACGCTCCCATCTCTGTAACCCGTCCAAATAGTACCCGGCGTTTTTCAACATAGTCTCCTTCTAACTCTACACACTTCTCCCAGCGATGCTCCCATCTCTGTAACACGTCCAAATAGTACTCGACGTTTTTCAACATAGTCTACTTGTAACTCTACACACTTCTCCCAGCGATGCTCCCATCTCTGTAACCCGTCCAAATAGTACTCGGCGTTTTTCAACATAGTCTACTTGTAACTCTACACACTTCTCCCAGCGATGCTCTCATCTCTGTAACCCGTCCAAATAGTACTCGGCGTTTTTCAACATAGTCCACTTGTAACTCTACACACTTCTCCCAGCGACTCTCCCATCTCTGTAACCCGTCCAAATAGTACTCGACGTTTTTCAACATAGTCTACTTGTAACTCTACACACTTCTCACAGCGACGCTCTCATCTCTGTAACCCGTCCAAATAGTACTCGGCGTTTTTCAACATAGTCTCCCTGTAACTCTACACCCTTCTCCCAGCGATACTCCCATCTCTGTAACACGTCCAAATAGTACTCGACGTTTTTCAACATAGTCTACTTGTAACTCTACACGCTTCTCCCAGCGACCCTCCCATCTCTGTAACCCGTCCAAATAGTACTCGCCGTTTTTCAACATAGTCTCCCTGTAACTCTACACACTTCTCCCAGCGACGCTCCCCTCTCTGTAACCCGTCCAAATAGTACTCGGCGTTTTTCAACATAGTCTCCCTGTAACTCTACACACTTCTCCCAGCGACGCTCCCATCTCTGTAACCCGTCCAAATAGTACTCGGCGTTTTTCAACATAGTCTCCCTGTAACTCTACACACTTCTCCCAGCGACGCTCCCATCTCTGTAACCCTTCCAAATAGTACTCGGCGTTTTTCAAATATAGTTTCCTTAAAACACTACACACTTCTCCCAGCGATGCTCCCATCTCTGTAACCCGTCCAAATAGTACTCGGCGTTTTTCAACATAGTCTCCCTGTAACTCTACACACTTCTCCCAGCGATGCTCCCATCTCTGTAACCCGTCCAAATAGTACTCGGCGTTTTTCAACATAGTCTCCTTGTAACTTTACACACTTCTCCCAGCGACGCTCCCATCTCTGTAACCCGTCCAAACAATACTCGGCGTTTTTCATCATAGTCTCCTTAAAACTCTACACAATTCTACCAGCGATGCTCCCATCTCTGTAACCAGTCCAAATAGTACTCGGCGTTTTTCAACTTAGTCTCCCTGTAACTCTACACACTACTCCCAGAGATGCTCCCATCTCAGTGACTCGTCCAAATAGTACTCGGTGTTTTTACACATAGACTCGTTGTAACAATACACAATACTCCCAGCGATGTTCCCCTCTCTGTAACCCGTCCAAATAGTACTCGGCGTTATTCAAAATAGTCTCCTTACAACTCTACAGAATTCTCCATTCGATGTTCCCATCTCTGTAACCCGTCCAAATAGTACTCGTCGTTTTTCTACATAGTCTCCTTACAACTGTACACAATTCTCCATGCGATGCTCCCATCTCAGTAACTCGTCCAAATAGTACTCGGCGTTTTTCAACATAGTCCACTTGTAACTCTACACACTTCTCCCAGCGACTCTCCCATCTCTGTAACCCGTCCAAATAGTACTCGACGTTTTTCAACATAGTCTACTTGTAACTCTACACACTTCTCACAGCGACGCTCTCATCTCTGTAACCCGTCCAAATAGTACTCGGCGTTTTTCAACATAGTCTCCCTGTAACTCTACACCCTTCTCCCAGCGATACTCCCATCTCTGTAACACGTCCAAATAGTACTCGACGTTTTTCAACATAGTCTACTTGTAACTCTACACGCTTCTCCCAGCGACCCTCCCATCTCTGTAACCCGTCCAAATAGTACTCGCCGTTTTTCAACATAGTCTCCCTGTAACTCTACACACTTCTCCCAGCGACGCTCCCCTCTCTGTAACCCGTCCAAATAGTACTCGGCGTTTTTCAACATAGTCTCCCTGTAACTCTACACACTTCTCCCAGCGACGCTCCCATCTCTGTAACCCGTCCAAATAGTACTCGGCGTTTTTCAACATAGTCTCCCTGTAACTCTACACACTTCTCCCAGCGACGCTCCCATCTCTGTAACCCTTCCAAGTAGTACTCGGCGTTTTTCAAATATAGTTTCCTTAAAACATTACACACTTCTCCCAGCGATGCTCCCATCTCTGTAACCCGTCCAAATAGTACTCGGCGTTTTTCAACATAGTCTCCCTGTAACTCTACACACTTCTCCCAGCGATGCTCCCATCTCTGTAACCCGTCCAAATAGTACTCGGCGTTTTTCAACATAGTCTCCTTGTAACTTTACACACTTCTCCCAGCGACGCTCCCATCTCTGTAACCCGTCCAAACAATACTCGGCGTTTTTCATCATAGTCTCCTTAAAACTCTACACAATTCTACCAGCGATGCTCCCATCTCTGTAACCAGTCCAAATAGTACTCGGCGTTTTTCAACTTAGTCTCCCTGTAACTCTACACACTACTCCCAGAGATGCTCCCATCTCAGTGACTCGTCCAAATAGTACTCGGTGTTTTTACACATAGACTCGTTGTAACAATACACAATACTCCCAGCGATGTTCCCCTCTCTGTAACCCGTCCAAATAGTACTCGGCGTTATTCAAAATAGTCTCCTTACAACTCTACAGAATTCTCCATTCGATGTTCCCATCTCTGTAACCCGTCCAAATAGTACTCGTCGTTTTTCTACATAGTCTCCTTACAACTGTACACAATTCTCCATGCGATGCTCCCATCTCAGTAACTCGTCCAAATAGTACTCGGCGTTTTTAGACATAGTCTCGTTGTAACGATACACAATACTCCCAGCGATGTTCCCCTCTCTTTAACCCGTGCATATAGTACTAGGTGTTTTTCAACATAGTCTCCTTTTTACTCTACACGATTCTCCATGCGATGTTCCCATCTCTGTAACCCGGACAAATAGTACTCGGGCGTTTTATACATAGTCTCGTTGTAACAATACACAATACTCCCAGCGATGTTCCCATCTCTGTAACCCGTCCATATAGTACTAGGTGTTTTTCAACATAGTCTCCTTGTTACTCTACACGATTCTCCATGCGATGTTCCCATCTCTGTAACCCGGACAAATAGTACTCGGGCGTTTTATACATAGTCTCGTTGTAACAATATACAATACTCCCAGCGATGTTCCCCTCTCTTTAACCCGTCCATATAGTACTAGGTGTTTTTCAACATAGTCTCCTTTTTACTCTACACGATTCTCCATCCGATGTTCCCATCTCTGTAACCCGGACAAATAGTACTCGGGCGTTTTATACATAGTCTCGTTGTAACAATACACAATACTCCCAGCGATGCTCCCATCTCTGTAACCCGGACAAATAGTACTCGGTGTTTTTCAACATAGTCTCCCTACAACTCTACACAGTTCTCCATGCGATGTTCCCATCTCTGTAACCCGTCCAAATAGTACTCGGCGTTTTTCAACATAGTGTCCTTGAAACTCTACACGATTTTCCATGCGATGTTCCCATCTCTGTAACCCGTCCAAATAGTAATCGGCGTTTTTCCACATAGTCTCCTTGTTACTCTACACGATTCTCCATGCGATGTTCCCATCTCTGTAACCCGGACAAATAGTACTCGGTGTTTTTCCACATAGTCTCGTTGTAACAATACACAATACTCCCAGCGATGCTCTTATCTCTGTAACCCGTCCAAATAGTACTCGGCGTTTTTCAACATAGCCTCCTTGTTACTCTACACGATTCTCCATGCGATGTTCCCATCTCTGTAACCCGGACAAATAGTACTCGGTGTTTTTCCACATAGTCTCGTTGTAACAATACACAATACTCCCAGCGATGCTCTTATCTCTGTAACCCGTCCAAATAGTACTCGGCGTTTTTCAACATAGTCTCCTTGAAACTCTACACACTTCTCCCAGAGATGCTCCCATCTCAGTGACTGGTCCAAATAGTACTCGGCGTTTTTAGACACAGTCTCGTTGTAACAATACACAATACCCCCAGCGATGTTCCCCTCTCTGTAATCCGTCCAAATAGTACTCGGTGTTTTTCAACATAGTTTCCTTGTAACTCTACACGTTTCTCCCAGCGATGCTCCAATCTCTGTAACCCGTCCAAATAGTACTCGACGTTTTTCCACATAGTCTCCTTGTAGCTCTACACACTACTCCCAGCGATACTCCCATCTCTGTCACCCGTCCAAATAGTACTCGTCGTTTTTCAACATAGTCTCCCTGTAACTCTACACACTTCTCCCAGCGATGCTCCCATCTCTGTAACCCGTCCAAATAGTACTCGGCGTTTTTCAACATAGTCTACTTGTAACTCTACACACTTCTCCCAGCGACGCTCCCATCTCTGTAAACCGTCCAAATAGTACTCGGCGTTTTTCAACATAGTCTCCTTGTAACTCTACACCCTTCTCCCAGCGATACTCCCATCTCTGTAACACGTCCAAATAGTACTCGACGTTTTTCAACATAGTCTCCTTGTAACTCTACACACTTCTCCCAGCGATGCTCCCATCTCTGTAACCCGTCCAAATAGTACTCGGCGTTTTTCAACATAGTCTCCTTGTAACTCTACACACTACTCCCAGCGATGCTCCCATCTCTGTAACCCGTCCAAATAGTACTCGGCGTTTTTCAACATAGTCTCCTTGTAACTCTACACACTTCTCCCAGCGATGCTCCCATCTCTGTAACACGTCCAAATAGTACTCGACGTTTTTCAACATAGTCTACTTGTAACTCTACACACTTCTCCCAGCGATGCTCCCATCTCTGTAACCCGTCCAAATAGTACTCGGCGTTTTTCAACATAGTCTACTTGTAACTCTACACACTTCTCCCAGCGATGCTCTCATCTCTGTAACCCGTCCAAATAGTACTCGGCGTTTTTCAACATAGTCCACTTGTAACTCTTCACACTTCTCCCTGCGACGCTCCCATCTCTGTAACCCGTCCAAATAGTACTCGGCGTTTTTCAACATAGTCTACTTGTAACTTTACACACTTCTCCCAGCGACGCTCCCATCTCTGTAACCCGTCCAAATAGTACTCGGCGTTTTTCAACATAGTCTCCCTGTAACTCTACACACTTCTCCCAGCGACGCTCCCATCTCTGTAACCCGTCCAAATAGTACTCGGCGTTTTTCAACATAGTCTCCCTGTAACTCTACACACTTCTCCCAGCGATGCTCCCATCTCTGTAACCCGTCCAAATAGTACTCGACGTTTTTCAACATAGTCTACTTGTAACTCTACACACTTCTCACAGCGACGCTCTCATCTCTGTAACCCGTCCAAATAGTACTCGGCGTTTTTCAACATAGTCTACTTGTAACTCTACACACTTCTCCCAGCGACGCTCCCATCTCTGTAACCCGTCCAAATAGTACTCGGCGTTTTTCGACATAGTCTCCTTGTAACTCTACACACTTCTCCCAGCGACGCTCCCCTCTCTGTAACCCGTCCAAATAGTACTCGGCGTTTTTCAACATAGTCTCCCTGTAACTCTACACACTTCTCCCAGCGACGCTCCAATCTCTCTGTAAGCCGTCCAAATAGTACTCGGCGTTTTTCAACATAGTCTCCCTGTAACTCTACACACTTCTCCCAGCGACGCTCCCACCTCTGTAACCCGTCCAAATAGTACTCGGCGTTTTTCAAATATAGTTTCCTTAAAACTCTACACACTTCTCCCAGCGACGCTCCCATCTCTGTAACTCGTCCAAATAGTACTCGGCGTTTTTCAACATAGTCTCCCTGAAACTCTACACACTTCTCCCAGCGACGCTCGCATCTCTGTAACCCGTCCAAATAGTACTCGACGTTTTTCAATTATAGTTTCCTTAAAACACTACACACTTCTCCCAGCGATGCTCCCATCTCTGTAACCCGTCCAAATAGTACTCGGCGTTTTTCAACATAGTCTACTTGTAACTCTACACACTTCTCCCAGCGACGCTCCCATCTCTATAACCCGTCCAAATAGTACTCGGCGTTTTTCAACATAGTCTACTTGTAACTCTACACACTTCTCCCAGCGACGCTCCCATCTCTGTAACCCGTCCAAATAGTACTCGACGTTTTTCAAATATAGTTTCCTTAAAACACTACACACTTCTCCCAGCGATGCTCCCATCTCTATAACCCGTCCAAATAGTACTCGGCGGTTTTCAACATAGTCTACTTGTAACTCTACACACTTCTCCCAGCGACGCTCCCATCTCTGTAACCCGTCCAAATAGTACTCGACGTTTTTCAAATATAGTTTCCTTAAAACACTACACACTTCTCCCAGCGATGCTCCCATCTCTGTAACCCGTCCAAATAGTACTCGGCGTTTTTCAACATAGTCTCCTTGTAACTTTACACACTTCTCCCAGCGATGCTCCCATCTCTGTAACCCGTCCAAACAGTACTCGGCGTCTTTCATCATAGTCTCCTTAAAACTCTACACAATTCTACCAGCGATGCTCCCATCTCTGTAACCAGTCCAAATAGTACTCGGCGTTTCTCAACTTAGTCTCCCTGTAACTCTACACACTTCTCCCAGAGATGCTCCCATCTCAGTGACTCGTCCAAATAGTACTCGGTGTTTTTACACATAGTCTCGTTGTAACAATACACAATACTCCCAGCGATGTTCCCCTCTCTGTAACCCGTCCAAATAGTACTCGGCGTTATTCAAAATAGTCTCCTTACAACTCTACAGAATTCTCCATTCGATGTTCCCATCTCTGTAACCCGTCCAAATAGTACTCGTCGTTTTTCTTCATAGTCTCCTTACAACTGTACACAATTCTCCATGCGATGCTCCCATCTCAGTAACTCGTCCAAATAGTACTCGGCGTTTTTAGACATATTCTCGTTGTAACAATACACAATACTCCCAGCGATGTTCCCCTCTCTTTAACCCGTGCATATAGTACTAGGTGTTTTTCAACATAGTCTCCTTTTTACTCTACACGATTCTCCATGCGATGTTCCTATCTCTGTAACCCGGACAAATAGTACTCGGGCGTTTTATACATAGTCTCGTTGTAACAATACACAATACTCCCAGCGATGTTCCCATCTCTGTAACCCGTCCATATAGTACTAGGTGTTTTTCAACATAGTCTCCTTGTTACTCTACACGATTCTCCATGCGATGTTCCCATCTCTGTAACCCGGACAAATAGTACTCGGGCGTTTTATACATAGTCCCGTTGTAACAATACACAATACTCCCAGCGATGTTCCCCTCTCTTTAACCCGTCCATATAGTACTAGGTGTTTTTCAACATAGTCTCCTTTTTACTCTACACGATTCTCCATCCAATGTTCCCATCTCTGTAACCCGGACAAATAGTACTCGGGCGTTTTATACATAGTCTCGTTGTAACAATACACAATACTCCCAGCGATGCTCCCATCTCTCTAACCCGTCCAAATAGTACTCGGCGTTTTTCAACATAGTCTCCTTGTAACTCTACACACTTCTCCTAGCGATACTCCCATCTCTGTAACCCGTCCAAATAGTACTCGGCGTTTTTCAACATAGTCTCCTTGTAACTCTACACACTTCTCCTAGCGATACTCCTATCTCTGTAACCCGTCCAAATAGTACTCGGCGTATTTCTCTGCAAAATAGTTGTCGACGAAAGTGATTGCCTCTGCATTTGACGAAAATCGCTGTCCTCCGAGCGCAAGTTTCAGACGAGGGATAAAAAGAAGTCGGTTGGGCCTAGACCAGTTGAGTCAAGCAGTTAAAACCGTAATTCCTGGAGTTTCGTTGTTGCAGCCGCTGAGGGGTACATACGTTGTCTTGGTGAAACAGGTTTTTCTTTTTCTGCAAGTGTGGCCGATTTACCGCAAGTTCTGCCCTTAGCTTTTCAAGTAATTATGCGTAGTAATCGTATTTTCTTTTTGAACATGATCGTTAAAAATAACACCGTGATTATCCCAAAAGTAGTCGCCATCACTTTACCCGCCGAGAATTTTTTTTTTTTTTTTTTTTTTTTTTTGTTAAAGTTCCCTCTTTGCATTCCACCGTTTCTACTGTATTTGTGTTTCCGGCGTATAATGGTGTATCTAAGTTTCATGTACAGTAATTAGTCGGCGCCAAAACTGGGATTTATTGCACCTAAACTGCGCCAACAGAGCGTTGGAAATGTTCATTCGAACACGTTTTTGGTCTAACGTGAGCAAACTGGCATCCAACGGTCCGACAGCTTTCTGATGTCTAAATGTGTATTATAATATGTGACAAACACGTTCTTTTGACATGTGCATAGCGTCGAGTATCTCTCTCACTTTAATTCGGCGGTCGTCTAGCACAATTTGGTGAACTTTGGCGATGTTTTCGTCGGTAGTTGCAGTTTTTGGACGTCCCGAACGTTCATCGTCTCCCAAGCTCTTGGGGCCATGTTCACTATGGTAAATCATGGTGCAGAGTCCACACACACACAGAATCCAACTCATCTTTGATTTGCGTAGGTGTATTGCGTCGATTTTGTTCATTTTCATAAAAACACTCGCATCAACTCACTCAAAGGACTTTTACATAACAACTGAGCGTCAAAAATGGTCGAAACTTTCAACAGATGAAAAACGAAATTCAGCTTTTATTTACAAGTGCTGTCATATTAATGTTGAGGTCGGAAACTTTTCAGATCACCCTTGTATGTTAGTTTTGATAGTAGTGACAAGACCACTGCTACAAAAATATAGTTCGTTCATTCCCTTTCTATAATAGAAAGAACTCATGGCTACGATGACCAGGGCAATGATGGCAATAATGTGTGAATATGCTTCCTAATGCCATCACTAAATCTCAAGACACACACCACGTGCTTGTATCTGCAATATGTTTAAGTAAGGTCTAATTCCCAAAACTTCACATGTATTAAAATTGCAATGTTTACATATGGTAAAGGACGAACGCACGACAAGCAGTTGACACTAGCACTGGGCGTGACGTAGTATTTACTCCTAGAAGGAACTAAACAAACAACGACTTCCAGCGATCCAACATAGAGATTTGCGTAGTGTGGTACCAGTATTAAATAATCATAATTCAAAACGACGACTTTGGAAGTTGTACTGTGCTTAAGTTCTATCTTCAATATGTTTAATTTGCAGTAACACGCTGTCATGTGTCATGATTAAAGGGCGGAGGGTGTGCGTTTTTGCAGAGGAATGGACTCGTGGCCCACAGGTTCGTGAGTGTGTCAAGGGGTCCGTCAGATATACATACGGCTCCAAGGCTGACTCGGGGACCGGGGCTGGCATTAATGGGCCTAAGATGAGGCTATCGTACTCACTGGGGGGTTATTCTACAGTATTCCAGGCCGAAATATATGCTTCATATTTGCGATGCCCTGGCTGCATGGTCAGATTAGTATCTGTTCTGACAGCACTATGTGCTAGCACAAGGTCTAAGTTGGTACGGGAGTGCCAAGAGTCCTTGAATATTCTCTGTTCTTGCCGACCAGTACAGCTCTGCTGGGTTCCTTGGCATGCTGGGATCAGAGGAAATGAACTAGCTGATAGGCTGCCCTTGGTATTGCCCCAAGATGTGAGATCCTTGATTGGGTATCATTTCAATATGGCACTCATGGCGTTATCTTACCACGGCTAGGCCGGCTCGGTCTATGATCGAGGGACCTAGCAAGACGAACAGCAGGATTCTGCTAACCTTCAATCGGATACAACTTAAAAGTGTTGTTGGCCTGTTGATAGGGCACAACAACCTAAAGAGACACCTGCATGTGATAAAGCTTAGTGCAGAATATACATGCAGGAAGTGTGATGGAGAGGATGAGTCTTGTCTACATATTTTGTGTGAATGTGAAGCACTTGCTGCACTTAGACACTCCATCCTGGGTTCAGACAAACTGAGACCAGATGATATAAGGAGTGCTCATCTAAGACTTATCCTGTCCTTTTTGGAGGCAACGGGACTTGAATAAGCACTCCAGTAAGAGGGGCACAATGGGCCCAATATGCGGCCTACGTGCAAGGGACCGAAAGGGCTCAACCCATTTATTTTTATTCATTCATAGGTAGTTTTTGCATGGACTGTACTGTCATGGGTCGCGCATGAAAACAACTGCATGTAGGTATAGTCTGACCATGACAATCGCCTCACTGCGACAGTAAACAAAACAGTCGTGTTATACTACACCTTGACCTCATGTCTACATACACATGTAGTGCTCCACTAGTTAGCAGAGTACCACGTTACGTTGTTTTCGACGTTTGCACATTTAATAGCCATGATGTACATCTGACGACATGCTATCTGTTATTGTATGTGAGCACCCATTCCTCCGGCCTTTAATCATGATTAAAGTTTATCTAAAACTGAAATGTGTCCTCATAAGAGAATGTTTATTATTTCAGGTGTGGAGTTATATTAGATGCCTGGATGTTCCCTATCAAAGTATTTAGTGATCTACCCAGAGAGGTTGAGAAGCCTCTTTTGTTCGTCAACACATGGACATTTCACACTTCAGCCAATTATCAAGCGTTAAGTAAATTTATCGAAGAGAGCGACGGCAGAGCGACGGTCTTTACCATAAGGTAAGGTTTCTGCTCCTTCTTGCAGGATACACAACGTTTTCCAACGTTAAGTCATATCGGGTGAAGTGATGCTCCATTTATTCCGAGGTCCATGGAGCTTAGAGGTACGTCATATTCGTCTATTATGATAAGGGAAACCCCTAGAAAAAAAACCTTATCCGGGGAACTCACCCTAACCGAGATTCGAACTCGGTAAGGCAACCAGCAATGCCCCTGACACTCATTTCTGTTAGAGGCTGAGTGCGACCGGAAGGACTATACCAGGGAATAATCGGGAATCGAAGCCGCGACCTCCTAGCTTGCAGTCTAGCGCCCTAACCATTAGGCTACCGCGCGTCCCTATTCATATTAAATATTATGCCAACATTCTAATTTTCCTTAAGTGTGTTGTTTAATATGTAACCATCTTCACTATCTTTTCTAACCTTAATATTTCCTTATAAATCAATAGTGTTGTGGAATACGGTGGTATGCGTATTTTCCTTACTTTACAGAAAAGTAATTGTAAGTTTACTCTTTGAAAGAGAAACCACAATTAGGGTGTTTGCTGCCTAGTGTTAATTATCCATAATCATTAAACTTTATATACCTTATAGTTAACTACTAGAGGTACAGCTACCCAGGCAGACGTATCATATTTGGAAAACAACAATTTGTGAAGCAGCAGAACAAATATTGGCGGCATCCCTCTACTCATCATGGGCCTCTGGCGGTCATAGAATACTGCCCTGTAGCACTCGTCACTACTTTATAAACCTTCGCGATTATACAGGGCGTCTCCTTTTGGTCCTATATGACATCATCTTCCCCTGTGTAACGTGTTATAGCCACTCCTTTACGTCGTAGCAGACACTGAGATTTTCCCTAAACACTTGATTCTTTCTTACTTCACCCTGGGCTATGGTGCAATGACACAA